>SKCR01041307.1:0-126875 GCA_019454045.1 Zanthoxylum bungeanum | reverse complement strand
AAGAACTTAAGTCTAATTGTTTCAGTGGTTCCAAACTGGTCATAGAAAGTTGCTACAACCTCTTCAAACTCTCTAATGTGCACATAAGGGTTTTCGTTCTCCAAACCATGAAAGGTTGGGAGATATTGTATCATTCTAGGCTTAAAATCTATGTGTTGTGTGTTAAGAGGAAACATTATGTACGATGGTGTAGATGTGCAAGTTGGGTGGAGGTACTCCTCAAGAGTCCGCATATATGGTCTCTCATATTCACTCATACTGTGTGTGCGAGATGTGGATGGTGTGGCAAAAACATTATCAAACAGACATTCTGAGACTGAAAATTCGTCTTCAATCCTAACAAATCTACCAAACCCATCCCGACGTCTAGGCATGCAATTAAACACAAATAAAACAAGAAATAAAAATAAATTAATAAACTAAAAATAAATTAATTAATAAATTAAAATTCAAAATTAAAATTAAAACTGAAATAAAATTAATGAAATAAATAAATAAGAAAAAAAATAAACAAATAATCAAAACAAAACTAAAACTGAAATTGACATAAAATAAAATAAAAAAATAAGATGGAACGAAATTATCGCTTTTGTTATTGACCAAGGAAACCTGCTCATTTTGCTTGTAAATCATTCCCCGGTAATGGAGCCAAAATTTGATTACGCTCAAAAAGTACTTGCGGTGATCACAGTATAGTTGGGGTGTCGATTCCTCAGATAGATGGTTACAAAGAACAGATTTACTTAAACAAAACGTTAGTAGTAACTATATGAAAAGATAATGATTGAATTGATAATATAGAATAAAAACTATAGAAAACACGTTGAAGAATATCAGTAGAGATAAACAGCAAATCATCATGAATCCCTTTTGTATCAAATTTCTATATTCAGTTATTGATTCCGTTTTAATATTCAATTGAAGGTTTCACATCCCAAACCAACAATCGGAAGATATTCAATTCTAAACATATTAAATTCTAAGTTAATCAATGATTTACTTTCTCTATGTTAACAGCACACAAAGTTATCGTTATGACTTATTTAACGTTGACAATATACCCTCAGGCAATACTGCAATAGAAGACCAACTCATAAAACAACTTTACCAGTCACAACTGGGTTCCCCAATCATACATAGAAAAAGAATGACTGAATCTATATGCAAGTTGAATAAACACAGTTCCTGGATTCATAAAATGAAAGATAATAAAGAATAATAAACATCAATTGTATTAAACGTTTAAGAGTATTTTTTCATCAACAACATGAATATACAAACTTAAATACAAGAGTTCATCCTTATCTTTGCCTAGGAGATTAGTTCTCCATGCATAAAAGAGATATAGCCTGAAGAGATTGCAACAGCATCATATCTGATATGAAGTTTCTTTGTTCTTCAATCTCAAATTTATGTTTGTGGCTCTTTGTTGTGTGTTTCGTCTCTCTTTCTATCCTCGTTTCTCCTCATTTAGGGTTTGTACGAAGTTGGGTTTATATAGGGAAGATCCGGAGTCATTGTGCGCATCAAACATGTCTAAATTAGGGTTTTGGTATCTTTCGGGGCGCTGCAACGCCCATTTTGCTATCTTTCAGGGCACCGCGGCGCTGGCAAATGGCACTGCGGCACCCAACTTACTGGACTTCACTATGTGTGCATTCTGAGGGCACGTCCTGACGCGTGGCAGTCTTTCTGGTTTTGTGTTTTCTTCTTTTTCGCTCTTCCCGCTTGCTTCCGTTGTGTCCGCAAAGTCCCAAAAAATGTATAATTGCTCCAAACTTCCTATTCCATTGCTCCTAATAACAAAGCACAAAATAAACTCTAATTAATATGAATTACTTGATAATTAAGATGACTTAGCGATGTTCAAAGTACACTTTCATGCACTTATCACAAACCCAAACCAGCTTATTGCTAGTCCCTAGATATTCATGCGCAAAAAGAAAATAAGAACTAAACTGAATAAATAAGTTAAAACTATCTAAGCCACTTTTGTAGGGATCACGATTGCATTTAGCATATGCAACAAGCCTTTAAATCTCTAAGCAGCCCTAGTGGACGAGTTATAGTCTCGTGAGGGCTTTCAACGACGACACCCACAAACGTCATTTAAAACACATACAATCATGCAAGAATAACAAAATGAAATAGTCCCAATAGTTACACATATTATTTTCCTCAAGGAATGCCAAGTAATGAAATCAAAGAACTTTTAAAGTACTCTATGCTACTCAAATCCAAGTCTTTGAATAAATCATCTAAGCCAGACTCACATGTGTGTGTGTAAAGGTTCATTCACAGATTAATTCCTAAGTAAGCCAGCTCAATGATTTCATTTAAAAATTAGGATCTGATGGTTCAAACCAGCCTAGATATCTCAAAGGCGCTCTGTAATTGCCTTTCTGTGCTCTGTATGGTATGTTTTTTTCTTTTCTTGTTTTTTTTTTCTTTTTGAACATTTTCATTTCATTTCTTTTCTTTTCCAACACACCTACCCTTTAAGGTAGCATTTCTCCTCATGGTGGTTCTAATAATTGCTCAAAGGTAGCTTCACGCTTATCAGTTATAGGTGGTTTAATTTCTTTCTCTGGAGACTTTATCTTTTTATTTTTAACCATACCATTCATCATAACACTAGCTAACTACATAGGATTTCACTGCTAAAAACCTATAGTTCAGTGCTTACTCAATACATCAGATTCAAGTACATTAAAGAATTTATCATTTCTAAGATTTCACCCTAAAGCAAACAATATCATCAATGGACTTATGCTTTACTATTAAGGACTAAAAACATATAAAATAATTTTTTTTATAACAGGTATTATCATGCGCATGCATACACCCCCACATTTAAAACTTTCATTTTCCTCAATGTAAGATAAATATATAGAAACAGGATTAAGGAACAACGCTACAGGGCATGGAGTTGATCAGGTTCCTGCTGGTAAGACTTTAGTTGTGTGGATGTGTAGGTTGTGCTGAAACCTGCATAGATACTCATGCAAACAACCATCATGGAATTCGCACACAATAAAATAAAAATAAATTAAAGAAAACAAAATAAATAAAATCAAAGTAATGCAGATGCAAGAGTTCCCTCCCCGCTAGCTCTAAGTTTAACGTCTTCAACCAGACGTAATCACACAGTTTTTCATGGTGGCTTCCATGAAGCTGACCAAGTAGTCTCAAATGCTTCCTTCTTCGGTATCCCCTAGTGATTAAGGCATGAAAATGAATTGTTGGCTGGCTGTGGCATTTTATCCATTGATCATCCACGGTCTATTGATGGCTGAGATTTTATCAATTGGTTCAACCTCCTTTTCAACTTCCTAAGTAGCATCTTCAATTGGGCATTAACTCTCATTTTCCTCATTTTACGGCTCTTTGGGGTCAATTTCAGTTCGGGAGGGTTTGATTTATGTTGTAACGAAGCTGTTCTTGGCAGAACGGTTTCTAGCATGTATGTATATTGGCACTCATCATCAAAATGAAAAATATTTACTTCTAGTGTCATGTTCCCAAATGATAAGTTAATGAGACCATTCCTGCAATTAATAAGGGCATTAGCTGTAGCATGAAAATGTCTTCCTAATATAAGTGTAATTTTTGACTCAGTGTTAACCACAGATTGGGTGTCTAAAATCACCAAATCAAAAGGGTAGTAGAATTTATCAATTTGAACTAAAACATCCTTAACTACTCCTCATGGTGTTTGGATGGATCGATCAGCTTACTGAAAAGCCACTGATGTAGTTTAATCTCTCCAAGTTCTAACTGCTTATAGAAAGAGTATGGCATGAGATTAACACTAGCACCTAAATCTAATAAAGCTTGACCGAACTCATATGTGCCAAAGTGGCATGTGATGGTGGGACATCCTGGACTTTATATTTTGGTGGAGTCCTCTGTGCAATTACTGCACTAGCCTACTTTGTCAAAAATGCAGTCTTCTTCACATTATGCTTCCTTTTTATGGTGCAGAGATCCTTCAAAACCTTCACATATTTAAGAACTTATTTTATCACATGTAGCAAGGGAAGGTTTTTTTTTACTTGCTTAAAATGTTATAGGATCTCACTATTAGGGTCTGGAGCTCTCGCTGGAGGCCTAGGTACTTGAGGGAAATGTACTCTAACTGAGATATGTGGCACTTGTTCTTCATAAGGAGTATTTATACTACTATCTTTGGGGTCACCTATAATGTTAGAGGTGTCTTGTATCCCTACCTCTTTACTACTCCTAGTGAATATGGAATTAACACCTTTTACAATGGATGCCTCATGATCAGCCTGTGCCATATCCTGACCTTGCGGATTTGGTTGGGCTTGAGATGGAAACTTTCCTTGTTCTTACACACTCAGGACATTAGTCAACTTACAGACTTGACTCTTAATCTCTTTATTGTCTTCAACCACATGCGCTATGAATGACTCAAACATGTGATTAGTTTTACTCTGGGCCTCTATAAATGCTTGCACAATATCTTCTAAAGAATTCTTAGGAACGATAGGTATGTGATACTGGGCAGCACTATAACCTTTGTGTTGTGATGTTTGGGTAGGCTGATAAGACTCATGTTTCCAACTAAGATTGGGATGGTTCCGCCAACTAGGATTATAGGTATCTGAATATGATGTATAAGGCATCTTGTACATCCCTAAAGTATTGCATTGTTCCTCATATGTTCCCCTCATCTCACCATATACAGGGTACTCTTGGGCTAAATGGTAAATCCCCTTACATACAAAACATACCCCTTGAGGTTCCAATTAAGCTACCATATGTGTATTCTTGCTTTCTCTGGCTTTTAATGCTCCTAACTCTCTAGTTAATAGCTCAACTTGTGCCTTAAGACTATCATCTTCCCTAAAGTGGTATATGCCTCTGCTAGAGGAAATGTGGTGTGTCCTATCAGTTCTAGCAATGGCATTAGATCCAGTCCATATGTGAGATTTCTTAGCTAGGTCATTTAAGTACTCTAATGCCTCATCAGGGTCCTTTCGGATGAACACACCATTGCTCATTGTCTCCACAAATTGGCACTCTATATGAGTTAAATCGTCATAAAAATAGCTCACTAAGCCCCAACTCTCATATCCATGGTGATGACAACTAGCTAACATATGCTTAAACCTCGCCTATGTTTGATAAAAGGTTTCACTGTCTTTTTGGGAGAAGGTATTTATTTGTCTTTTCAAGGCATTAGTCTTATGGTGTGGGAAGTATTTATTAAAGAATGTCTGTGTCATCTTGCCCATGATCCTATTGACCGAGGTCTTACAGAATACAACCAGCTTTTAACTCTATCCTTAAGGTTAAAGGGGAAGAACTTAAATCTAATTGTGTCAGTGGTTCCAAACTGGTCATAGAAAGTTGCTACAACCTCTTCAAACTCTCTAATGTGCACATAAGGGTTTTCGTTCTCCAAACCATGAAAGGTTGGGAGATACCGTATCATTCTAGGCTTAAAAGCTATGTGTGGTGCGTTAGGAGGAAACATTATGTACGATGGTGTAGCTGTGCAAGTTGGGTGGAGGTACTCCTTAAGAGTCCTCATATATGGTCTCTGATATTCACTCATTCTGTGTTTGCTAGATGTGGATGGTGTGGCAAAAATATTAACAAACAGGCATTCTGAGTCTGGATTTTCTTTTTCAATCCTAACAAATCTACCAAACCTATCCCTACGTCTAGGCATGCAATTAAACACAAATAAAACTAGAAACAAAAATAAATAAATAAACAAAAAATTAATAAATAAATAAATAAAAAATCAAAA
The DNA here is from genome assembly GCA_019454045.1 of Zanthoxylum bungeanum. NCBI lineage: Eukaryota > Viridiplantae > Streptophyta > Magnoliopsida > Sapindales > Rutaceae > Zanthoxylum > Zanthoxylum bungeanum. Next base: position 121,093 of record SKCR01041307.1, on the reverse strand, counting down.
TTAAAATTAAAACTGAAATAAATAAATAAGAAAAAAAAATAAACTAATAATCAAAACTAAACTAAAACTTCAATTGAAATAAAATAAAATAAATAAGTAAATAATAATAAAAAAATAAGATGGAACGAAGTTACCGCTTTTGTTATTGACCAAGCAAACTTGCTCCTTTTACTTGTAAATCATTCCCCGGCAATGGCCCAAAATTTGATTACGCTCAAAAAGTACTTGCGGTGATCACAACATAGTTGGGGTGTCGATTCCTCGAAGAGATGGTTACAAAGAACATATTTACTTAAATAAAACGTTAGCAGTAACTATATGAAAAGATAGTGATTGAATTGATAATATAGAATAAAAACTATGGAAAATACGTTGAAGAATATCAGTAGATATAAAAAGCAAAGCATCATGAATCCCTCTTGTATCAAATCCTATATTCAGTTATTGATTCTGTTTTATTATTCAATTGAAGGTTTCAAATCCCAAACTAACAATCGGAAGATATTCAATTCTAAACATATTAAATTCTAATTTAATCAATGATTTATTTTCTCTATGTTAACAGCACAAAAAGTTATCGTTATGACTTATTTAACGTTGACAATATACCCTCAGGCAATACTGCAATAGAAGACCAACTCATAAAACACCTTTACCAGTCACAACTGGGTTCCCCAATCACACATAGAAAAAGCATGACTGAATCTATATGCAAGTTGAATAAACACAGTTTCTGGATTCATAAAATGAAAGATAATAAAGAATAATAAACATCAATTGTATTAAATGATTAAGAGTATTTAGTAATCAACAACATGAATATAAAAACTTAAATACAAGAGTTCATCCTTATCTTTGCCTAGGAGATTAGTTCTCCATGCAGAAAAGAGATATAGCCTGGAGAGATTGCAGCAGCATCCTGTCTGATATGAAGTTTCTTCGTTCTTCAATCTCAAATTTATGTTTGTGGCTCTTTGTTGTGTGTTTCTTCTCTATTTCTCCTTTGGGGTTTGGACGAAGTTGGGTTTATTTTGGGAAGTTCCGGAGTCATTGTGCGCATCAAACATGTCTAAATTAGGGTTTTGGTATCTTCTGGGGCGCCGCGGCGCCCCTTTTGCTATCTTTCGGGGCATCGCGGCGCTGGCAAGTGGCGATGCAGCACCCAATTTGCTGGACTTCACTCTGTGTGCATTCTGAGGGCACGTCGTGATGCATGGCTGTCTTTCTGGTTTTGTGTTTTCTTCATTTTCGCTCTTCCCGCGTGCTTCCGTTTTGTCCGCAAAGTCCCGAAACATGTATAATTGCTCCAAACTTCCTATTCCATTTCTCCTAATAACAAAGCACAAAATAAACTCTAATTAATATCAATTACATGATAATTAAGCTGATTTAGCGATATTCAAAGTACACTTTCATGCACTTATGACAACCCCCAACCAGCTTATTGTTAGTCCCTAGATAATCAAGCGCAAAAAGAAAATAAAAACTAAACTAAATAAATAAGTAAAAACTATCTAAGCCACTTTCGTAGGGATCACGATTGCATTTAGCATATACAACAAACCTTTAAATCTCTAGGCGGCCCTAGTGGAAGAGTTATAGTCTCGTGAGGGCTTACAACGACGACACCCGCAAACTGTTGGAGTTTCTACGGCCCCGAGGATCGAATATAAAGCAAGAAAACACATGAGAATACATACGACGAAGTTACGGAATACTTACATCGATCAGTGAGCGACGCGGCAACGAACAAAAATTATTTTCTGCTCACTGTCATGCTCGGCAGTGAGCTGCTGTTCTTCCTCCAAGATGCGGCTTTGGTGGTCCTTGAACAAGCACCAAGCTTCGTCAAATGATTCCAAGCTCATGGGTGGAATTCCCTATCACCTTCGCATGTCTCTCGGAATGCTAGCTCTCGAGAAATTTGCCACAAATTTCCCATACTTTGCTTCCCTTGCTCACGGTTTTTGCCCAGCAAAAACAGTGAAGAAATGCCCATTTGGGCGTGAAAGAGAGAGAGAGGAAAGAGAGGAAGTTGTGTGGTTGGTTTCTAATTTGTGTATCTTATACACAAATGTGAATTTCAAATTCATTTACAATGAATTTGGCTTTCAAAAAGTCAAGCCTTTAAGGCTCCAACCACTCATATCAACTCCATCAATCAATGAATAGTGACTGGCGTCAATCACTCAAAGTGAAAGACATCTTTCACTTGATTGACGGATGACGTGACGCTAGATGCGACTAGCAATTTGACGCTAGATGTGACTTGCGTGCCGCACTCGAATTCGAAATGCGAATGTGCTCGCAAACAATCCCGGGCTCGGGTTCATTAATTCCAAATTAAAGAATTTTTCGTTGCGACGTAATAAAATCTAATTTAATTAAATAATAATGCCTAGCATAATTACTATTTATGTCGCTAATGAATTAATTCTAAATTAATTTATTCGCCCGAATTAAAATCTAATTTTAATTCCACGTCGAAATCTAATTTCGTTTAATATATCGAATATATTAATTTATCGATTAATTCTAAATTAATCGTTATCTCACTTTGAAATGATATTTTATCCCAGATAAAATATCTCAGTAATTAATCCCATATTAATTTTCTCTCTCATCATTAATTAATCCAAGATTAATAAAAGTGCGAGTCATACATCATCGGTGAATCTTCGGGAAAATACCCATGAGATCCCCAGATATGTTGGCAGTAAATTCGGTCGTCGGACTATCCAAACATGTAAGTACCTAGTACTACGTTTATACCGATTTACAAGACAAGGTTGGCTTCTAGCAAAGCGTCATGCCTACCCAATTCTCCAGAAATATCCTTACAGGAATATAAGGATCTATATCAGGCGTAGTATACGTAGTATTGCGTATGTCGATCCAGTATCGGATGATCACGTGCTAGGCCTGGGGCTGGAATTGTGTCTACCCCGTACGAAGCACATGTAGGATCTCTGGTGACTAGTCTCTATAATCGGATATACATGACCTTGTCATAATATCCCGATAGCTGCAGCATATAAGAGAACCAATATCGTATCCTACGTGACCATCATCTCCATATGACTGGAGTGATACTTCCGTCTTGACATCACACCCAACACACTACGATTCTCAATATACCAAGAAGAGGTGTACACAGAAACTGGTTAAAGCCCTGGACGACCAACACCAAAGTATATTGATTGTCGCAAGAATTAGCGATGCAAGTCTCAGGTTAAGACTAAATACACCTACCCTGGCTTCGGACTTCTATAGACTCATAGTCATACTACCAATGGAATTCCGATGGGGCTATCCAGAGCGAAGCGGTTTCCAGTACCATCGGTAAAACACAACCTCCTATTACACTTGCATGAGCATCTTATACCCAAATATATGAGAACTATGCCATTGTGCCCTCACAACGCGCACAAGTGTAATACTGGTCTTTTACGCATTTATCGATGTCCAATCTCGATAATACTCTAACTATGGATATTTGATGATTTATCCTTCATGGACTGATACTGTCTCATATCATTCTCAATCCAGGAACAAATCATAAGGACCTCCTATCATTTATACATCTTGGTGGTCTAATCACAAATGATAAGAGAGCAATCTCTTTTGTCACATAGTTAATTTGTACAACAACACCATGATCTGTACAAATAGTGACGCTATGGGTCATAATTGTCCAACAATCTCCCACTTGGCCAATAGCCAGTCACTCGAGTTTCTTACACCCGAACTATGTATGGTTTGCTCAAATTGCTGAGGAAAGGCTTTCGTCAGCGGATTTGCATGATTATCATCTGATACGATTTATACGATCATCACATCGCCACGATGTATGATCCAAACAAATCAGATGAATATCGAAGTATATATCTGGATCATTGATGAGACCATTAATTCTATAGCCTGTGCTGAAGCCTAGCTCAGCAGCTAACATAACTATATCTAATCTAATTAGATTATTATCGACCCAAATGGCTTCTATTGCTGCCTCAGCTGCATCAATAACCCGCATTTATTGTTTATTCGGTAACAGTATCTTGCTTGGAAGATTTCCACCTCACTATTCCGTTATTCAAACTTATAGTACCGTTGTACGACTTATAGTCATTTTATCGGTTTGGAAACTTGCAGTAGTGATCCCAGTCACTTCAAGTTCTCCTTCTCCATGGTATAAGTCAGCATCCTTAGTTCTCTAAGATAGTAAGTATGTTCTTAACTTATATCTAGTGACTATCACATAGGATTGACCCGATTGTGAATTCATATGCTCAAAGCGTATGAGACACCAGGTAACGTACATTTTTCAATGTACGAATTCTCGGAGAGTTTTTCTGAAAGCCAATCTTTCACCGATCGTTATTATGGGAATATAATTTCCAAGAAATGACATATTATCATTATTTATATGACATCCACTGTCAGTGCGCTCCCACTAACCTTCTTATATACACAAGAATCATTTACGTTTTGAATTAAATCATAAACCATTATGATTACATCAAAACGATAATTCCAAGAATTTAATGCTTGCTTCAATCCAAACATCGATCGAATAACCTGCAAACCTTGTTCGCTAGTTTTGGTACGACAAAACCGACAGGATGTTGTAAACATCCTCCAAAAGGTTTCCTTTTCAGGAAAGCGATTTTCCCGTTAAGCTGACATATTTCATAAATGAAACATGCAGCGTTCACAAGCAATATCCAAATGGATTTACTATGGCAACAAGTAAAAGGTTGAATCGTAATCAACACAATGTTGATAACGATACATTTCCGCTAAAAGCCTAGCTTTATACGTTGGTATGTTGCCATCCATGTATGTCTTCCTTAAAGACTTATAAAGTACCAGTAGGCACAATGCCTTGCGGTACATCAACTAGTATCCAAACTTGTTGATATACATGGAATCCATTTCGGACTCATGGCTCTTTGCCATAATAGGGAGTCGATACCTTGTATCACTTCCTCATACGTAGTCAGTTGGTATTCCTCAATAAGATAGACATCTTTATGAGGTGAGATTAGAAACCCATACCCAGGTTGTTTTCTGACTCTCTCCAACCTACGCGGTTCTTGTGTATTCGAAGATTATTCGTAATAGTTTCATCCTTGATGAACTATTTATGTTCCATTAAGATTCGGTGCCTTGGAATAGTATTACTCTGATTTTCATCGAGTCTTACTATCCTCCAACTTACCACTGAATATCGGTATTCCTCTTAGGAAAACCGCATGGCGAGCAACAATTACATTGTTCTCTTGTGAGTTGTATAAGTACTATACTTTGGTATCCTAGGATAACCTACAATTTGGCACTTATCCGATTTGGGTTTTAGTTTGGTATCATCCAAACATATGCCTAGCATACCCAAATATTCAGGAATGAGAAACCCGGTTTCTTTACTGTTCATATCTAATATGAAGTCTGTCTAACGGATTTAATGGAACCTTATTCTAAATAAGTTTAGCACTGTTAATGCGTATCCGTTGAATGAAATGGTAGCTCAGAGCGACTCATGATTAACCTTATCATGTCCAACAAAATTCGATTACTCTGTTCGGACACACCGTCAAATTGACGTGTTCTGGAAGGAGTCCTCTTTGAAAGAATACTATACTCTTTCAAGTATATTAGAAACTGATTGCTTAGGTATTTTCCATTACGGTCTTACCATGACGGTTTAATAATACTTTTGCCGATCTGTTTGTCTATTTCGTGTCGAAACTATAAAAGATTCTGATTTGTGTTCCTAAGGAAACACATAACCATAACGAGATGCCACATCCGTAAAGGTCACAAAATATTCATATCCACCTCCAGCCTAGCTAGACATGGGCCCACTTGCTTCATTATGAACTAGGCCTAACAGATCGGTGGCATTTACACTTTTACCAAGTAAATTTGTTATAGGCACTTTGCCCAATGAACTAGATTCGTAGACTTTATTTGATTTCAATCAAAACAGTCCTAGTACCCACTCTTCAAAAGTACGGATATACGATTCTTGTTTAATTGTGTCCTAGACAACAATGCCACAAATTAGTTTCTTCTGATCAATCAAATCAGTTTGAGCTGTTTGTTTGTGTCGTGTTATATGTTTGAGATTTTATTTATATTCAAAATATAAATTGTTATTCATATCTAATGTGTGTCTCTCAATATCATCTGTATAAAATAAAACACTTTAGTGTTCTATTTTATAAAGGTAAATCTGCAGCGGATTAAACACTGATATAGAGATAATGTTTCTAGTCAAGCTAGTTACATTATAACAGTTTCCTAATTTAAGTACATACCCGAAGGTAGTTCCTAAAATTAGGTATCTACGGTTAAACACGACTTTTGTCCTGTTTTCAATTCGCAAAATAATCTCAACTGAAGTCAGTATCCTGTTCATAGCAGATTCTGAACATTAATGCATATTTATGTATCACACTAAGTATTTAAATCCAATTTTAATACTAGTAGTGAACATATATGACAAACATTTGAAGTCAAAGCCTTGCCCGTTCTTCAATTCCTTCATGTCTGCATTGTCCAAACGGCAGTCACGCTTCCGCGATCCCGTTTGCCACAATTTAGGCAGACTTTTGGGATATGTCATTTATCTTGCCAGAAGATTATAATGATTTTGCCTTTGCCCTTTTCACATTCCAGTAGCCTTTGGCAAGCCTCGGGTTTCTAGAATATCGAAGTAAGGTACGCCTTGCGCTACTTGCCTTATTTCAAACTTTGACTTTGTCTCCTTGAGAATAGCCTTTAACTCTTAGAGTTATTATTCAAATTTTAGTACTTCTAAAATCTAAGTATAGATTTATGAAGATCCTTCAATTTCAGTATCATACTTTAAGGATCTAATCCTTAGTTCTGATTAAGAAATTAAGGAGTCTACTGCGACAAGCTTAATGGATTAAGCACTTAAGTTATCATTACATAAATCTTCCAAAGATTATGCTCTACTATTTACTTAACTCCGGGCTTAGGCCTAATATGTTATTTTATCAAATAAAGTATCTTATTAGTTTCCAGGACTATCCTCATATTATTCCCAATTTGAAAATTAAACCATTTAAATATATTTTCCCTAGGATTATGTTTTAATTGTTAATCTTTCAATTTTATCTTGATTTTAATAGTCCAACTATTTATCAACGATTTAGGTACTATTTATTATAATGATTATTAAGTCAACTATATATTCAATTTAATTTAAAAGATTGAATACAGTCCAACTGTTTTTTTAAAACAACAATTTAAATATTAGTCCAACTAACATTTAATTTATTTGACGAATGATATTTGATTTGAGCGTGTATGGCAAGTAATTAAACGAATATTGCAAATTTAATTCTTGCCTCCCACTATTTTTCGGCGAGCCTCTAACCCTCTGTCGAGTACTAGGGAAACCGTGTTTCCTAGCGGGCTAGGATCCCGTTAAATATCACACAATCTTGACTTTGGCCAACAAATTGTATGATAATTAACTAGGTAGATCTCTAAGATCATTGGATCCAATCCAATTCCTAGATCCAGTAGGGGGACATCCAAGTCCGAAACATATATCTTATATATGCCAATATATCCAATATATTGCCTAACCTTTTTCCTCTGAATCAACTAAGCCTTGGCTTTATTACAACAAACTTAGTGATCCCAGTCAAGCGTGACCCATTGACCATGGAAACCTTCGTAATCAATGTCGATGGATAAGAAGTGATCTTGACTTTGGCCAACAAATCACGACTTAGACAAGACACCGATATGGAACAAAGCTCTCGTGATTCAAACACATACTCGACGGACAAAGGCCTTGACTTTGGCCAACAAGCCAATGCCAGTCTCGAATCTTGAGTAAGAATCACTCAATGGAAGGAAAAACGATTAATATTTTACGAGGGTTTTTCGAGTGCAAATTGGCAACCAATTTATTATCTTTGTTAAGGTCTCATCATCATACACCCTTAAAAATGCATTCTAAATACATAATAAAGCGCTTATAAATAAATAATAATGACATGCGGATGGATACTTTACACATTGATCCTAGATCAAATCTCTGCATTTCCTCTCTCCCGCTAGCACAAGTATTTACTTCTACCCGTTACACTACACTTCTAAAGAAACCTCATTTACATTGAGGGGAATAGGTGAGAAGAGAATACAAAGAATAAGGAGGTAATAAGGCTGGACCGCAGGTCCAATTAATAAATTCCAAATTTATTACAACAATATCTAAAATTGCCCCACCCATCTAATATCCATCCGATATACATTATTCATGCATCGCAACCATGTATTCACAGAAGCATGTTTCAAATCAATCAAATCAAATTAATTAATCTGATAATTAGTGACCATCCAATGTTCAAACAACGATTTGATTTTGCGCAAGTCAAACTCGTTTGCGAATAAGTACTTAAAGTACGAATTCTCGAATTAAATTAAACTTCAAATTAAATCCAATTCAATTTGTATTTAATACTAATTCGCTATTTAATTCTAAAATTAAATAATACACTTTATCAATAAACCTTTTACGATTTAAATTCCAAATTAATCGTTACGGGTCTCAAAGCCCGATTAACGTCCAACGTTGATTTAATTAAAGTCCAATGTGCTTTTAATTAATTTCTTAAGGCGTGGACTTTTGGTCAACTCGGGTCAAACCGATAACCAAAGTCCAATCAAGGAGTAACCCCATAAGCCTAGAAATCAATTTAGACCCATTAGGCCCAATTAAACTTTAAAGGTCCATTAATCGCATTTGGGCTATATGGAAGCGGTTTTGGGCCCAATTGGATCCAACCAATTTAGCCTAAACCCAACTTCGTACAACCAAGCCCAATAAGCCCAATAACAACATAACAAGCCCAAATAATTTAATTCAAAAAATTCCAAATTTCTCAATTAAATTACATAAAGTGTATTACACAATTAATTACCCAATTAACATTTCCAAAACACCAATTAGCCTAATTAATCATGCTTTTAAACATTAAATCATTTCCAACACAATTTAACTAATTACGCCTGATTTGACTTGCGTGCCGCACTCGAATTTGAAATCCGAATGTGCTCGCAAACAATCCCGGGCTCGGGTTCGCTAATTCCAAATTAACGAATTTTCCGTTGCGACGTAATTAAATAATTACGCCTAGTGAAATCACTATTCACGTCGCTAACGAATTAATTCTAAATTAACTCGTTCGCCCGAATTAAAATCTAATTTTAATTTCGTGTCGAAATCCAATTTCGTATAATATATCAAATATATTATTTTATCGATTAATTCCAAATTAATCGTTATCTCTCTTTAATTGATATTTTATCCTAGATAAAATATCACCGTAATTAATCCCAGATTAATTTTCTCTCTCATCTAATTAATCCCAGATTAATAAAAGTGCGAGTCATACGTCATCGGTGAATCTTAGGGAAGCGACCCATGAGATCCCCGGATATGTTGGCAGTAAATTCGGTCGTCGGACTATCCGAACACGTAAGTACCTAGTACTATGTTTATACCGATTTACAAGACAAGGTTGGCTTCTAGCAAAGCGCCATGCCTACCCAATTCTCCAGAAATATGCTTATAGGAATAAGCGATCTATATCAGGCGTAGTATACGTAGTATTGCTTATTTCGATCCAGTATCGGATGCCATGTGCTAGGCCTGGGGATGGAATTGTGTCTGCCCCGTACGAAGCACATGTCGGATGTCTGGTAACTAGTCTCTATAATCGGATATACATGACCTAGTCATAATATCCCGATGACCGTAGTACTTAAGAGTACTAGTACCGTATCCTACGTGACATCATCTCCATTATGACTAGAGTGATACTTCCGGCTTGATATCACACCCAACACACTACGATTCTCAATATAATTAATTTCTTAAGGCGTGGACTTTTGGTCAACTCGGGTCAAACCGATAACCAAAGTCCAATCAAGGAGTAACCTCATAAGCCTAGAAATCAATTTAGACCCATTAGGCCCAATTAAACTTTAAAGGTCCATTAATAGTATTTGGGCTTTATGGAAACGGTTTTGGGCCCAATTGGATCCAACCAATTTAGCCTAAACCCAACTTCGTACAACCAAGCCCAATAAGCCCAATAACAACATAACAAGCCCAAATCCATTTTTAAGCCCAAATAATTTAATTCAAAAAATTCCAAAATTCTCAATTAAATTACATAAAGTGTATTACACAATTAATTACCCAATTAACATTTCCAAAACACCAATTAGCCTAATTAATCATGCTTTTAAACATTAAATCATGTCCAACACAATTTAACTAATTACGCCTGATTTGACTTCCGTGTCGCACTCGAATTTGAAATGCGAATGTGCTCGCAAACAATCCCGGGCTCGGGTTCGCTAATTCCAAATTAACGAATTTTCCGTTGCGACGTAATTAAATAATTAAGCCTAGTGAAATCACTATTCACGTCGCTAACGAATTCATTCTAAATTAACTCGTTCGCCCGAATTAAAATCTAATTTTAATTTCGTGTCAAAATCCAATTTCGTATAATATATCGAATATATTATTTTATCGATTAATTCCAAATTAATCGTTATCTCTCTTTATTGATATTTTATCCTAGATAAAATATCTCCGTAATTAATCCCAGATTAATTTTCTCTCTCATCTAATTAATCCCAGATTAATAAAAGTGCGAGTCATACGTCATCGGTGAATCTTAGGGAAGCGACCCATGAGATCCCCGGATATGTTGGCTGTAAATTCGGTCGTCGGACTATCCGAACACGTAAGTACCTAGTACTACGTTTATACCGATTTACAAGACAAGGTTGGCTTCTAGCAAAGCGCCATGCCTACCCAATTCCCCAGAAATATGCTTATAGGAATAAGCGATCTATATCAGGCGTAGTATACGTAATATTGCTTATTTCGATCCAGTATCGGATGTCATGTGTTAGGTCTGGGGCTGGAATTGTGTCTGCCCCGTACGAAGCACATGTTGGATGTCTGGTAACTAGTCTTTATAATCGGATATACATGACCTAGTCATAATATCCCGATGACTGCAGTACTTAAGAGTACTAGTACCGTATCCTACGTGACATCATCTCCATTATGATTAGAGTGATACTTCCGGCTTGATATCACACCCAACACACTACGATTCTCAATATACCCAGCAAAGGCGTACACAGAACCTGTTAAAGCCCTGGACGACCAAAACCAAAGTATATTGATTGTCGCAAGTATTAGCGGTGCAAGTCTCAGGTTAAGACCAAATACACCTACCCTGATTTCGGACTTCCATAGACACATAGTCATACTACCAATGGAATTTCGATGGGGACTATCCAGAGTGAAGCTGTTTCCCGTACCTTCGGTAAAACACAACCTCATATTACACTTGCATGAGTATCCTATACCCAAATATATTAGAACTATGTCGTTGTGCCCTCACAAACGCGCACAAGTGTAATACTAGTCTTTTGCGCATTATCGATGTCCAATCTCGATAATACTCTGACTAGGGATATTTAATGATTTATCCTTCGTGGACTGATATTGTCTCATATCATTCTCAATCCAGGAACAAATCATAAGGACATCCTATCATTTATACATCTTGGTGATCTAATCACAAATGATAAGAGAGCAATCTCCTTTGTCACATAGTTAATTTGTACAACAACACAATGATCTGTACAAATAGTGACGCTATGGGTCATAATTGTCGAACAGTCGCAAGTATTAGCGATGCAAGTCTCAGGTTAAGACCAAATACACCTACCATGATTCGGATTCCAATAGACATATAGTCATACTACCAATGGGATTCCGAGGGGTCTATCCAGAGCGAAGTTGATCCATACCATCGGTAAACAGAACCTCATATTACACTTGCATGAGTATCCAATACCCAAATATATGAGAACTATGTATTACTCTTCCATAAACGCGCACAAGTACAATTTAGTCTATTCGTATTATCGATCTCCAGTCTCGATTACTACTACGACTAGGGATATTTAATTATTAACCTTATGTGCATTGATATTGTCTCATATCTTATTAACCAGAACAATCATAAGGACTTTTATCATTTATATATTAAAGTAATCTAATTAGAAAATGATAAAATAACAATTTCCTTTGTCACATAGTTAATTTGTACAAAAACCACAATGTCTTTTACAAAATAGTGATGCTATAGGTCATAATTGTCCAACATCCGCAAGGTCTCGAAACCTGTATAATTGCTCCAAATTTCATATTACATTGCTCCTAATAACAAAGCACAAAATAAACTCTAATTAATATCAATTGCATGATAATTAAGCTGAGTTAGCAATGTTCAAAGTACACTTTTATGCACTTATCACAACCCCCAACCAGTTTATTGCTAGTCCATAGATATTCAGCGCAAAAAGAAAATAAGAACTAAACTTAATAAATAAATAAAAAACTATCTAAGCCACTTTCGTAGAGATCATGATTGCATTTAGCATATGCAACAAGCCTTTAAACCTCTAGGCATCCCTAGTGGACGATTTATAGTCTCGTGAGGGCTTACAACGACGACACATGCAAACGTCATTTAAAACACATACAATCATGCAAGAATAACAAAATGAAATAGTCCCAATAGTTACATATTATTTTTTTCCTCAAAGAATGCCTAATAATGAAATCTGAGAACTTTCAAAGTACTCTGTGCAACTCAAATCCAAGTCTTTGAATAAATCATCTAAGCCAGACTCACAATGTGTGTGTTTAAAGGTTCATTCACAGCTTAATTCCTAGGTAAGCCAGCTCAATGATTTCATTTAAAAATTGGGATCTGATAGGTCAAACAAACTTAGATATCTCAAATGCACTCTGTTTTTTTTTTCTTTTCTTTTTTTTTCTTTTTGAACTTTTTTTTTCAACACATCTACCCTTTAAGGTAGCATTTCTCCTCATGGTGGTCTTAACACTCACCCAAAGGTAGCTTCACGCTTATTGGTTATAGGTGGTTTAATTTCTTTCTCTCGAGATTTTTTCTTTATATTTTTAACCATACCATACATCATAACACTAGCAAATCTGGATAGACATCTAAGGAAACAGTCATTCATCGACATGCGATTTCTTCAACTAGTCACCTTGCTAACTACATAGGCTTTCACTGCTAAAAACCTATAGTTAAGTGCTTACGAGTCTAACCTAGATCAATTCCTCAATGCATCAGATACAAGTACTTTAAAGAATTTATCATTTCTAAGATTTCACCCTAAAGCAAACAATATCATCAATGGACTTATGTTTTACTATTAAGGACTAAAAGCAGATAAAATAATTTTTTTTATAACAGGTATTATCATGCGCATGCATACACCCCCACATTTAAAACTTGCATTTTCCTCAATGTCATATAAATATATAGAAACAGGATTAAGGAACAACACTACCAGGCATGAAGTTGATCAGGTTCCAACTGGTAAGACTTTAGTTCTGTGATTGTGTAGGTTGTGCTGACACCTGCATAGATACTCATGCAAACAACAAACTTGCAATTAGCACACAATAAAAAAAAATTAAAGAAAAATAAATAAATAAAATCAAAGTAATACAGATGCAAGGGTTGCCTCCCCGCTAGCGCTAAGTTTAACGTCTTCAACCAGACGCAATCACACAGTTTGTCATGGTGGTTTCCATGAAGCTGACCAAGTAGTCTCAAATGCTTCCTTCTTCGGTATCCCCTAGTGATTAAGGCATGAAAATGAATTTTTGGTTGGCTGTGGCATTTTATCCATTGATCATCCACGGTCTATTGATGGCTGAGATTTTATCAATTGGTTTAACCCCCTTTTCAACTTCCTAGGTAGCATCTTTAATTGGGCACTAACTCTCATTTTCCTCATTTTACGGTTCTTTGGGGTCAATTTCAGTTCGGGAGGGTTTGATTTATGTTGTAATGAAGTTGTTCTTGGCAGGACGGTTTCTAGCATGTATGTATATTGGCACTCATCATCACCTTATAGTTTTTTTTCAACATTAAAAATATTTACTTCTACTGTCATGTTCCCAAATGATAACTTCATGAGACCATTCCTGCAATTAATAAGGGCATTAGTTGTAGCATGAAAAAGTATTCCTAAGATAAGTGGAATTTTTGACTCAGTGTTAACCACAGATTGGGTGTCTAAAATCAATAAATCAACAGGATAATAGAATTTACCAATTTGAACTAAAACATCCTCAACTACTCCTCGTAGTTTTTGGATGGATCGATCACCTTACTGAAAAACCACTGATGTAGTTTATTCTCTCCAAGTTCTAACTGCTTATAGAAATAGTATGGCATGAGATTAACACTAGCACCTAAATCTAATAAAGCTTGACCGAACTCATATGTGCCAATGTGACATGTGATGGTGGGGCATCCTGGATCTTTATATTTTTGTGGAGTTCTATGTGCAATTACTGCACTAGCCTACTCTGTCAAAAATGCAATTTTCTTCATATTATGCTTCATTTTTATGGTGCATAGATCCTTCAAAACCTTCGCATATTTAAGAACTTATTTTATCACATGTAACAAATGAAGGTTGATTTTTACTTGCTTAAGATGTTATAGGATCTCACTATCAGGGTCTGGAGCTCTCGCTGGAGGCCTAGGTATTTGAGGGAAATGTACTCTAACTGGGATATGTGGCATTTGTTTTTCCTGTGAGTATTTATACTACTATCCTTGGGGTCACATATAATGTTGAAGGTGTCATGTATCCCTACCACTTTACTACTTCTAGTGAATATGGAATTAACACATTTTACAATGAATGCCTCATGACCAGCCTATGTCATGTGCTGCCCTTGCGGATTTTGTTGGGCTTGAGATGGAAACTTTCCTTGTTCTTACACACTCAGGACATTAGTCAACTTAGAGACTTGACTCTTAATCTCCTTATTGTCTTCAACCACCTGAGCTATTAATGACTCAAACATGTGATTAGTTTTACTTTGGGCCTCTATAAATACTTGCACAGTATCTTCTAAAGAATTCTTAGGAACGATAGGTGTGTGATACTGGGGAGCACTATAACCTTTGTGTTGTGATGTTTGTGTTGGTTTATTCTAAGGTCCCAAGATCAAACAAGATATGAAATAATGTGTGAACACACCAACGGAGGTAGCGGAATACTCACATTGATCGGTTATGTCGATTTGAAGACGAATCAAGGCCAAAAACGTACTGCCCTTCACGCCAAACTGCAACAGTCCACTGTCCCTGCAAAACAGAATTCGGGCTCAAAACGAAGCTCCAAACTCCGTCGGATGAGTCCCGCCTCATGGGTGAACCTCCCTACCACCTTCGCAAGACTTGTAAGTGTGCTAGCACTTGATTTCTCACCATGAGAAACCACTCTAGGCTTCCCTTTGTTCACGCCATTTCTGGTTCCAAACCAGTGAAGATTTTCTTCATTTTTGGGCGTGAGAGAAGAGAGAGTTTGAGAGAGATTGAATTGTGTTATCTTGAAAATGATTTACCAAAAATCAATTTATATTTATGCCATAATATTTATTAAATTAATAATAAATTTATGACACAAAACATGCAATAGCTTAGAGTGTCAAACACTCAATTTCCATGCAATAACATTGAGTGCATTGTACACTATCTACATGCAATGCATTAGAATAAAATAATGCATAAAATGACATGTGTCATGTGGGCCCCACACGTTTCCAATGAAAGTGGGCCCACGTGCACTCACGCGTTCGGGTTCGATATTTCCGAAATACCGAGCTTACGTCGCGACGTTAATTCAATCGAATTTAAATAAATAATTGCGCCTGGCGAAATTATTATTTACGTCGCTAACGAATTAATTCTAATTAACTCGTTTGCCCGAATTAAAATCTAATTTTAATTCCGCGTCGAAATCTAATTTCATTTAATATATCGAATATATTAATTTACCGATTAATTCCAAATTAATCGTTATCTCTCTTTAGACGACATTTTATCCCGGATAAAATATCTCCGTTATTAATCCTAGATTAATTTTCTCTCTCTTCTATATATCCCAGATTATTCAAGAGTGCGAGTTGTGCGTCATCGGTGGATTATCGGGAAGCGACCCATGAGATCCCCGGATAATCTGGCAGTAAATACGGTCGTCGGAGTATCCGAATCACGTACATACCAAGTACTACGTTCTACCGATTTACGAGACAAGGTCGACTCCTAGCAAAGCACCAAGTCTTCCCAAGTTCTCGGACATATTCATCAAAGAATATCTAGATCTGTATCAAGCGTAGTATACAATTGTATTGTGCATATCGGCCCAGTATATCGGATAATCACGTGCTAGGGCTGGGGCTGGATAAGTGTCTGCCCCGTCCGAAACACATATCGGATGTCTGGTAACTAGTCTCTATAATCGGATATTCATGACCTGGTCATAATATCACGATTGGATGCGCATCACTTAAGAGCACTAATACCGTATCCTGCGTGACATCATCTCCATTATGACTGGAGTGACACTTCCGTCTTGACATCACATCCAATACACTACGATTCTCTGATAAACCCAGAAGAGGTGAACACAGAACCAGTTAAGATCCCCCACCACCAAAACCAAAGTTACCGATTGTCCGTAAGTATTAGCGATGCAAGTCTCAGGTTAAGACTATACACACCTACCTTGATTTCGGCCTCCCATAGACACCTAGTCATAATACCAATGGGATTCTGAAGGGTCTATCCAGAGCGAAGCTGTTTCCCGTACCATCGGTGAAACACGACCTCCTATCGTACTTGCACAAGTATCCAATACTTATATATGAGAACTATGCCGTTGTGCCTCACAACGCGCACAAGTGCAATACTAGCCTATTCCGCATTATCGATGTCCAGTCTCGATAATACTACGGCTAGGGATATTTAATGATTAATCCTTCGTGGACTGATCTGTCTCCTATCATCTCAATCCAGGAACTAATCATAGGGACCTCTCTTCATTTATATATCTATGATGATCTAATCACAAAATGACGAGAGTGCAATTTCCTTGTTACATAGTTAATTTGCTACAACAACACAATGATCTGTGCAAATAGTGACGCTATGTGTCATATTATCTAACAATCTCCCACTTGGCACATAGCCAGTCACTCGAGTGTCCTACACCCGAACCATGTAAGGTTTGCTCAAATTGCTGAGGAAAGGTTTTCGTCAGCGGATTTGTTCGATTATCGTTTGACGCGATTTATACGATCATCACATCGCCACGATGTATGATCCGAACGAATCAGATGATATAGAAGTATATATCTGGATCGTCGATGAGACCTTTAATTCCTTAGCCTGTGCTGACGCCTAGCTCAGCTGCTAACAGAACTATATCTAATCTAATTAGGTTTATTTCAATCCAAAAGACTTCTATTGATGCCTCAGCTGCAGCAATAATCCGCATTTGTTGTTTATTCGGCAACAGTTATCTTGCTTGGAAGATTTCCAGCTCACTGTCCCGTTATTCAAACTTTATAGTACCACAGTATTTAACTGTTTGGAAACTTGCAGCAGTGATCCCAGTCACTTCAAGTTCTCCTTCTCCATAGTTTAAGATAGCATCTTTAGTTCTCTGAGATACTAACAGATGTTCTAACTTCAATCCTAGTGACTGTCACTTGGATTGACCTGATTGTGACTCCATATGCTTGAAGCGTATGAGACACCAATACAAGTACATTTTAAATGTACAATTTCAGAGAGTGTTAACAACTCCAATCTATCCCAGTAGATCTTTATTCCTCTAATAAAGTTGTTATCTCCCAGAATTCTACGGAGAATTTCTATTGAAAGCCAAGCTTTCAACAATAGCTTTATGGGAATTTCACTGTCAGTGCGCTCTCCCACTAACCTCCTTATATACACAAGAATTATTTCGTTTTGAGTATATAATAAACCATTATGATTATTTCAAAACGTCAGTTCCAAGAACCTTATGCTTGCATCAATCCAAACATGGATCGAATAACCCCAAACCTTGTTTGTCGGTTATACAAAATCGTCAGGATGTTGTAAACATCCTCCAAAAGGTTTCCTTTCCATGAAAGCGATTTTGATTTGTAACTGAAATATTTCATAAATGAAATATACAGTTATCAACAAGCATCTTCAAAATGGATTTACCATGGCAACAGGTAAAAGTTTGAACCGTTATTAACATAATGTTGATAACGATACCTTTCCGTCAAAAGCTTAGCTTTGCACGTTGGTATGTTGCCTTCCATGTATGTCTTCCTTGAAGACGTTTAATGTACCATAGGCACAACGCCTTGTGGTACAACAACTAGTATCCAAACATAGTTGTTATACATGGAATCCATTTTGGACTCATGGCACTTTGCCATAACATGGAGTCGATACCTCGTAGCACTTCCTCATAACGTAGTCGGATGGTATACCTCCATAAGATTGACATCTTTATGAGGTTAGATCAGAAACCCATACCCTAGGTTGTTTTCTGACTCTATCCGATCTACGAAGTTCTTGTGTATTTGAAGATTAATGGTATAGTTTCATCATAGATGAACTATTTGTGTTCCATTACGGACTTCATGCCTAGAACAGTATCACTCCGAATTTTTTTTTTTTTATTGAGTATCACTATCCTCCCACTGACCACTGCATACCGGTATTCCTCTCAGGAAAACCGCATGGTGAGCAACAATTATATTGTTCTCATGTGGGATTTACAAGTACTATATTTAAGGTTTCCCTTAAGATAACCTATATTGGCACTTATCCAATTTGGGTCCTAAGTTTGGTATCATCCAAACGCTATGCCTGGCATACCCAAATTATCAGGAATGAGAAACCTCGTTTCTTCCCTGTTCATATCCTATATGATATCTGTCAAAAACATTTATATGGAACCTTATTCTAAATAAGTTTTGCACTGTTAATACATATCATGTAGAAGGAAATGGTAGCTCAGAGCGACTCGTGATAAACCTTATCATGTCCAACAAAATTCGGTTTTAGTTCAGACACACCGTCTAACTGACGTGTCTCGAGAGGAGTCCTCATCTGAAAGAATACCATACTCTCTCATGTACATATAAAACTTACTGCTTAAGTATTTTCCATTACGGTATTACCGTGGCGGAATAATACTATAGCCGATCTGTTTGTCTATTTCGTGTCGAAACTCTAAAAGTTTCCGATTTGTGTTCTTCAAAAGAAACACATAACCACAACGTGATGTCACATCCGTTAAGGTCACGAAATATTCATGTTCACATCTAGCCTAGCTAGATATGGGCCCACTTACTTCACCATGAATAGGGCTAACAGATCGGTGGCCCTTTTACTATTACCAAGTAAATAGTATTTTAGGTATTTAACCTAATAAACTAGATTCGTAGAACTTATTTGAATAGTCAAATCAGTCCTAGTACCCACTCTTAAAAAGTGTGGATATACGAGTCTTCTTTAATTGTGTCCTAGACAACAATGCCACAAATAAGTCTCTATTGATCAAATCAATTTGAGCTATTTATTTGTCATTTATATGTTGAGATTTTATTTATATTCAAAATATAAATTCTGTTATTTACATCCAATGTATTTATCTCAGTATCATCTTATATATTGAAACACTTTAGTGTTCTAGAATATAAAGGTTTTATCCGCAATGGATTAAACACTGATATAGAGAAAATGTCTCTAGTTAAACTAGTTACATTATAACATTTCCTAATTTAAGTACATACCCAAAGGGTAGTTCCTAAACTAGGTATCTACGGTCGAAACAGCGACTTTCGTCCCGTTTCCGATTTGCAGAGAATCTCGGCTTGAAGCCAGTATCCGGCTCACAGCGGATTCTGAACGTCAATACATATATTTTATGTACCACACTAAGTATTCAATTTCAATACTAGTAGTGAACATAACTTTGACAAATATTTTTAAAGTTAGAGCCTCGCCCTTTCTTTATTTCTTCGTGTCTTCCATATCCAAATGGTAGTCACTTTGGGATATGTCAATTATCCTTTTCAATATTTCACAAACCTTTGGTCAAGCCTTGGGTTTCGGAATATCGAAACGATGTGCACCTTGTGCTACATGCCCAATTGCAAACTTTGACTTTTCTCCACTAGAATAGTCAATTAATTACCCAAAAATTATTAATTGCAATTTTAATACTTTTAAATCTAAAGATAGATTTATTATAAGTATATTAATTAAGCACTAAAGTCATCATCACATAAATCTTCCAAAGACTTTATGCTCTACTATTTGCTTAATAACGGGCTTAGTCATAATAAGTTATTTTATCAAATAAATTAACCTATTATGAATTCCCAATTGAAAATTAAATCATTTAAAACATTTAATCCAAGGATTATATATTTTAAATATTCAACCTTTCAATTCTTTCTTGATTTCAATAGTCCAACTATTTAATCAATTTTAATAAAGGTACTATTTATTATAATGATTACAATAATCCAATTATTTAATCAACTATAATTTAAATTGATTACTATATCAATTATAAAATCAACTATCATTTCAATTATATTGATTACTATAATCCAATTTAAAATCAACTATAATTTTTAATTCAATTATATTGATTACTGTAATCCAATATAAAATCAACTATAATTTGAATAAGTTTGTATATAGTCTAACTATATATATTTAAAACAACATAAAATATTAGTCCAACTAATACTTTTGATTAATATTGACGAGTATATATAAATGAGCGTGTTTAGCGAGTAATTGAACGAATGTTGCAAATTCAATACTTGCCTCCCACTATTTTTCGTCGAGCCTCTAACCCTCTGTGGAGTACTCGGGAAACCGTGTTTCCTAGTGGGCTAGGATCCTATTAAATAACACACAACCCTGACTTTGGCCAATAAAAAGCTGTATGCTATTTAACTAGGTAGATCTCACAGATCAATTGGATCTCATCCAATTCCTAGATCCGGTTAGGTGGACATCCAAGTCCGAAACATATGTATAATGTCAATGTATCCATTACATTTTCCTAACCCTATCCTCCGAATCATCTAGGCCTTGGCTTTGGCCAAAAACAAACCTAATGATTCCAGTTAAGCAGGACCCATTGACGAGGAAGTTTCGTAATCAATGTCATTGGACAAAAAGTGATCTTGACTTTGGCCAATATAAAATCACGAATTGGACAAGACACCGATATGCAACAAAACTCTCATGATTCAAGTACATCCTTGATTGACAAAGGTCTTGACTTTGGTCAAAAACAAACCAATGCCAACTTCGGATCTTGAACAAGAATCATTCAATGGAAGGATATTTGCTTAATATAGATTGAGGGATTTTCGCGTGCAAATTGGCTACCAATTAATTATCTTTGTTAAGGTCTCATCATCCACCACCCTTAAACATGCATTCTAAATACATAATAAAGGCGAGTATGAAATAAAATAATAATGATATGGGATGGATACTTAACACATTGATCCTAGATCAAATCTTCCCTTTCTCACTCAAGCTAGCACTTGTACTACTTCTCCGTTACACTACACTTCTAAAGAAACTCATATACATAGAGGGGAATAGGTGAGAAGAGAATACAAGAGAAAGAAGGTGATAAGGCTGGACACGCAGGTCCAATTTAATAAATCGAATTATTACAACAATTCTAAAATTGCCCACCCGACTAGTATCCATCCGATATACATTATTCATTCAACACAACCATGTATTCACACACATAAGCATGCTATCAATCAATCTAATCAAATTAATTAATCTGATAATTAAGTGATCATCCAATGTTCAAACAACGATTTGATTTTGATCGAGTAAACACTTTTTTGCGAATAAGTACTCAAAGTACGAATTCATGAATTAAATTAAATTACTCATTAAATCTAATTTAACATGTATTTAATACTAATTCACTATTCAATTCCAAATTAAATATTACACTTTTATTTAAAAAACTTTTACGATTTAAATTCCAAATTCAATCGCGTCGGGACTCAAAGTCCGATTAACGTCCAACGTCAATTTAATTTAAGTCTAATGGGCTTCAATTAATTTCTTTAGGCATGGGCTTCGGAAACCAAAGCCCAATAGTGGAATCACCCAAAATGCCTTAGAAATCAATTTCGGCCCATTAGGCCCAATTAAACATTAAAGGTTCATTAGTCGCAATTGGGCTTTATGGTTAAGGTTTTGGGCCCCAATTGGATCCAATCCACTTGGCCTAAACCAAACTTGATAAATCAAGCCCAAAAGGCCCAATTACAACAATTCAAGCCCAAATCCAATTTAAGCCTAAATAATTAAATTACACTAATCCAATTACGCAATTTAATTACCTAAAGTGCATTATATGATTAATCGACTAAATAAATATTTCCGAAGCACCAAATTAGTCCAATAATCATGCTAATTCATTATCATATGTCTAACACAACAATTGAAAATCAAACCCATTTACATGCTTTTAAGTACTCGGCCAAGGAGGGATTTTATGTCCGATTTCGTTCCGATCCAATCGAACCTACAATCGACATTAAATCACCATCCAATTTGATTTTATACACATCCAATGTCCACAAACCAAAAACACCAAGACATTAGGGCAAAGGCACCATTCGGCCAACTATAGAATTTAGGGTTTTTTGTTCAATTTAAAATTAAATCCAATTCAATCTTAAATTAACATCATCCTACTCCATTACAACTCATCCAATGAATTAATAATGAAAAATCCCAAGAATTCCAATATCATACATATTCGGCCAATGTGTTAATTTTGGGGAAAATAATTCCAATCATTTTTCATCAAATTAGTCCAACCAAAATGAATTTATTTAAACATGTTATAAGCATACTCAAACAAACAATTTATTCAAATCATGCTCAACAAACATTTACCCAAATTTTAAGCCCTACATTTTTCATGCTTGCAACATTAGCTCTGATACCATTGTTGGTTTATTCTAAGGTCCCAAGATCAAACAAGACATGAAATAATGGTGAACACACCAACGGAGGTAGCGGAATACTCACATTGACGGTTATGTCGATTTGAAGACGAATCAAGGCCAAAAACGTACTGCCCTTCACGCCAAACTGCAACAGTCCACTGTCCCTGCAAAACAGAATTTCGGGTCTCAAAACGAAGCTCCAAACTCCGTCGGATGAGTCCCGCCTCATGGGTGAACCTCCCTACCACCTTCGCAAGACTTGTAAGTGTGCTAGCACTTGATTTCTCACCATGAGAAACCACTCTAGGCTTCCCTTTGTTCACGCCATTTCTGGTTCCAAACCAGTGAAGATTTTCTTCATTTTTGGGCGTGAGAGAAGAGAGAGTTTGAGAGAGATTGAATTGTGTTATCTTGAAAAATGATTTACCAAAAATCAATTTATATTTGCCATAATATTTATTAAATTAATAATAATTTATGACACAAACATGCAAAGCTTAGAGTGTCAAACACTCAATTTCCATGCAATAACATTGAGTGCATTGTACACTATCTACATGCAATGCATTAGAATAAAATAATGCATAAAATGACATGTGTCATGTGGGCCCCACACGTTTCCAAATGAAAGTGGGCCCACGTGCACTCACGCGTTCGGGTTCGATATTTCCGAAATACCGAGCTTACGTCGCGACGTTAATTCAATCGAATTAAATAAATAATTGCGCCTGGCGAAATTATTATTTACGTCGCTAACGAATTAATTCTAAATTAACTCGTTTGCCCGAATTAAAATCTAATTTTAATTCCGCGTCGAAATCTAATTTCATTTAATATATCGAATATATTAATTTACCGATTAATTCCAAATTAATCGTTATCTCTCTTTAGACGACATTTTATCCCGGATAAAATATCTCCGTTATTAATCCTAGATTATTTTCTCTCTCTTCTATATAATCCCAGATTATTCAAGAGTGCGAGTTGTGCGTCATCGGTGGATTATCGGGAAGCGACCCATGAGATCCCCGGATAATCTGGCAGTAAATACGGTCGTCGGAGTATCCGAATCACGTACATACCAAGTACTACGTTCTACCGATTTACGAGACAAGGTCGACTCCTAGCAAAGCACCAAGTCTTCCCAAGTTCTCCGACATATTCATCAAAGAATATCTAGATCTGTATCAAGCGTAGTATACAATGTATTGTGCTATCGACCCAGTATCGGATAATCACGTGCTAGGGATTGGGCTGGATAAGTGTCTGCCCCGTCCGAAACACATATCGGATTTCTGGTAACTAGTCTCTATAATCGGATATTCATGACCTGGTCATAATATCACGATTGGATGCGCATCACTTAAGAGCACTAATACCGTATCCTGCGTGACATCATCTCCATTATGACTGGAGTGACAC
The DNA here is from genome assembly GCA_019454045.1 of Zanthoxylum bungeanum. Classification (NCBI taxonomy): domain Eukaryota; kingdom Viridiplantae; phylum Streptophyta; class Magnoliopsida; order Sapindales; family Rutaceae; genus Zanthoxylum; species Zanthoxylum bungeanum. The sequence continues at coordinate 96,663 of SKCR01041307.1, read as the reverse complement.
TTCCGTCTTGACATCACATCCAATACACTACGATTCTCTGATAAACCCAGAAGAGGTGAACACAGAACCAGTTAAGATCCCCCACCACCAAAACCAAAGTTTACCGATTGTCGTAAGTATTAGCGATGCAAGTCTCAGGTTAAGACTACACACCTACCTTGATTTCGGCCTCCCATAGACACCTAGTCATAATACCAATGGGATTCCGAAGGGTCTATCCAGAGCGAAGCTGTTTCCCGTACCATCGGTGAAACACGACCTCTTATCGCACTTGAACAAGTATCCAATTCTTATATATAAGAGAACTATGCCGTTGTGCCCTCACAACGCGCACAAGTGCAATACTAGCCTATTCCGCATTATCGATGTCCAGTCTCGATAATACTACGGCTAGGGATATTTAATGATTAATCCTTCGTGGACTGATACTGTCTCATATCATCTCAATCCAGGAACTAATCATAGGGACCTCTCTTCATTTATATATCTATGGTGATCTAATCACAAAATGACGAGAGTGCAATTTCCTTGTTACATAGTTAATTTGCTACAACAACACAATGATCTGTGCAAATAGTGACGCTATGGGTCATATTATCTAACAGTTTGGTTAGGTTGATAAGACACATTTTTCAAACTAAGATTGGGATGGTTCCTCCAACTAGGATTATAGGTATCTGAATATGATGTATAAGGTATCTTGTACCTCCCTAAGGTATTGTATTGTTCCTCATATGTTCCCCTCATCTCACCATATACAGGGTACGCTTGGGTTAAATGGTCAATCCCCTTACATAAAAAACATACCCCTTGAGGTTCCAATTAAGCTACCGTATGCATAGTCTTACTTTCTCTGGGTTTTAAGGCTTCTAACTCTCTAGTTAATAGCTCAACTTGTGCCTTAAGACTATCTTCTTCTCTAAAGTGGTATATGCCTCTACTAGAGGAAATGTGGTGTGTCCTATCAGTTCTAGCAATGGCATTAGGTCCAGTCCATATGTGAGATTTCTCAACTAGGTCATTTAAGTACTCTAATGCCTCATTAGGGTCCTTTAGGATGAACTCACCATTGCACATTGTCTCCACAAATTGGCACTCTATAGGGGTTAAACCGTCATAAAAATAGCTCACTAAGCCCCAACTCTCATATCCATGGTGAGGACAACTAGCTAACATATCCTTAAACCTCGCCTATGTTGGATAAAATGTTTCACTGTCTTTTTGGGAGAAGGTATATATTTGTCTTTTCAAGGCATTAGTCTTATGGTGTGGGAAGTATTTATTAAAGAATGCTTGTGTCATCTTGCCCATGATCCTATTGACCGAGGTCTTATACAATACAACCAGCTTTTAGCTCTATCCTTAAGGTCAAAGGGGAAGAACTTAAGTCTAATTGTTTCAGTGGTTCCAAACTGGTCATAGAAAGTTGCTACAACCTCTTCAAACTCTCTAATGTGCACATAAGGGTTTTCGTTCTCCAAACCATGAAAGGTTGGGAGATATTGTATCATTCTAGGCTTAAAATCTATGTGTTGTGTGTTAAGAGGAAACATTATGTACGATGGTGTAGATGTGCAAGTTGGGTGGAGGTACTCCTCAAGAGTCCGCATATATGGTCTTCATATTCACTCATACTGTGTGTGCGAGATGTGGATGGTGTGGCAAAAACATTATCAAACAGACATTCTGAGACTGAAAATTCGTCTTCAATCCTAACAAATCTACCAAACCCATCCCGACGTCTAGGCATGCAATTAAACACAAATAAAACAAGAAATAAAAATAAATTAATAAACTAAAAATAAATTATTAATAAATTAAAATTCAAAATTAAATTAAAACTGAAATAAAATTAATGAAATAAATAAATAAGAAAAAAAATAAACAAATAATCAAAACAAAACTAAAACTGAAATTGACATAAAATAAAATAAAAAAAAAGATGGAACGAAATTATCGCTTTTGTTATTGACCAAGGAAACCTGCTCATTTTGCTTGTAAATCATTCCCCGGTAATGGAGCCAAAATTTGATTACGCTCAAAAAGTACTTGCGGTGATCACAGTATAGTTGGGGTGTCGATTCCTCAGATAGATGGTTACAAAGAACAGATTTACTTAAACAAAATGTTAGCAGTAACTATATGAAAAGATAATGATTGAATTGATAATATAGAATAAAAACTATAGAAAACACGTTGAAGAATAGCAGTAGAGATAAACAGCAAATCATCATGAATCCCTTTTGTATCAAATCCCTATATTCAGTTATTGATTCCGTTTTAATATTCAATTGAAGGTTTCACATCCCAAACCAACAATCGGAAGATATTCAATTCTAAACATATTAAATTCTAAGTTAATCAATGATTTACTTTCTCTATGTTAACAGCACACAAAGTTATCGTTATGACTTATTTAACGTTGACAATATACCCTCAGGCAATACTGCAATAGAAGACCAACTCATAAAACAACTTTACCAGTCACAACTGGGTTCCCCAATCATACATAGAAAAAGAATGACTGAATCTATATGCAAGTTGAATAAACACAGTTCCTGGATTCATAAAATGAAAGATAATAAAGAATAATAAACATCAATTGTATTAAACGTTTAAGAGTATTTTTTCATCAACAACATGAATATACAAACTTAAATACAAGAGTTCATCCTTATCTTTGCTTAGGAGATTTGTTCTCCATGCTTAAAAGAGATATAGCCTGAAGAGATTGCAACAGCATCCTGTCTGATATAAAGTTTCTTTGTTCTTCAATCTCAAATTTATGTTTGTGGCTCTTTGTTGTGTGTTTCGTCTCTCTTTCTATCCTCGTTTCTCCTCATTTAGGGTTTGTACGAAGTTGGGTTTATATAGGGAAGTTCCGGAGTCATTGTGCGCATCAAACATGTCTAAATTAGGGTTTTGGTATCTTTCGGGGCGCCGCAACGCCCATTTTGCTATCTTTCAGGGCACCGCGGCGCTGGCAAATGGCACTGCGGCACCCAACTTACTGGACTTCACTATGTGTGCATTCTGAGGGAACGTCGTGACGCGTGGCAGTCTTTTTGGTTTTGTGTTTTCTTCTTTTTCGCTCTTCCCGCATGCTTCCGTTGTGTCCGCAAAGTCCCGAAACATGTATAATTGCTCCAAACTTCCTATTCCATTGCTCCTAATAACAAAGCACAAAATAAACTCTAATTAATATGAATTACATGATAATTAATATGACTTAGCGATGTTCAAAGTACACTTTCATGCACTTATCACAACCCCAAACCAGCTTATTGCTAGTCCCTAGATATTCAAGCGCAAAAAGAAAATAAGAACTAAACTGAATAAATAAGTTAAAACTATCTAAGCCACTTTCGTAGGGATCACGATTGCATTTAGTATATGCAACAAGCCTTTAAATCTCTAAGCAGCCCTAATGGACGCGTTATAGTCTCGTGAGGGCTTTCAACGACGACACCCACAAACGTCATTTAAAACACATACAATCATGCAAGAATAACAAAATGAAATAGTCCCAATAGTTACACATATTATTTTCCTCAAGGAATGCCAAGTAATGAAATCAAAGAACTTTTAAAGTACTCTATGCTACTCAAATCCAAGTCTTTGAATAAATCATCTAAGCCAGACTCACAATGTGTGTGTGTAAAGGTTCATTCACAGATTAATTCCTAAGTAAGCCAGCTCAATGATTTCATTTAAAAATTAGGATCTGATGGTTCAAACCAGCCTAGATATCTCAAAGGCGCTCTGTAATTGCCTTTCTGTGCTCTGTATGGTATGTTTTTTTCTTTTCTTGTTTTTTTTTTCTTTTTGAACATTTTCATTTCTTTTCTTTTCTTTTCCAACACACCTACCCTTTAAGGTAGCATTTCTCCTCATGGTGGTTCTAACACTTGCTCAAAGGTAGCTTCACGCTTATCGGTTATAGGTGGTTTAATTTCTTTCTCTAGAGACTTTATCTTTTTATTTTTAACCATACCATTCATCATAACACTAGCTAACTACATAGGATTTCACTGCTAAAAACCTATAGTTCAGTGCTTACTCAATACATCAGATTCAAGTACATTAAAGAATTTATCATTTCTAAGATTTCACCCTAAAGCAAACAATATCATCAATGGACTTATGCTTTACTATTAAGGACTAAAAACATATAAAATAATTTTTTTTATAACAGGTATTATCATGCGCATGCATACACCCCCACATTTAAAACTTTCATTTTCCTCAATGTAAGATAAATATATAGAAACAGGATTAAGGAACAACGCTACAGGGCATGGAGTTGATCAGGTTCCTGCTGGTAAGACTTTAGTTGTGTGGATGTGTAGGTTGTGCTGAAACCTGCATAGATACTCATGCAAACAACCATCATGGAATTCGCACACAATAAAATAAAATAAATTAAAGAAAACAAAATAAATAAAATCAAAGTAATGCAGATGCAAGAGTTCCCTCCCCGCTAGCTCTAAGTTTAACGTCTTCAACCAGACGTAATCACTCAGTTTGTCATGGTGGCTTCCATGAAGCTGACCAAGTAGTCTCAAATGCTTCCTTCTTCGATATCCCATAGTGATTAAGGCATGAAAATGAATTGTTGGCTGGCTGTGGCATTTTATCTATTGATCATCCACGGTCTATTGATGGCTGAGATTTTATCAATTGGTTCAACCTCCTTTTCAACTTCCTAAGTAGCATCTTCAATTGGGCACTAACTCTCATTTTCCTCATTTTACGGCTCTTTGGGGTCAATTTCAGTTCGGGAGGGTTTGATTTATGTTGTAACGAAGCTGTTCTTGGCAGAATGGTTTCTAGCATGTATGTATATTGGCACTCATCATCAAAATGAAAAATATTTACTTCTAGTGTCATGTTCCCAAATGATAAGTTAATGAGACCATTCCTGCTATTAATAAGGGCATTAGCTGTAGCATGAAAATGTCTTCCTAAGATAAGTGGAATTTTTGACTCAGTGTTAACCACAGATTGGGTGTCTAAAATCACCAAATCAACAGGGTAGTAGAATTTATCAATTTGAACTAAAACATCCTCAACTACTCCTCGTGGTGTTTGGATGGATCGATCAGCTTACTGAAAAGCCACTGATGTAGTTTAATCTCTCCAAGTTCTAACTGCTTCTAGAAAGAGTATGGCATGAGATTAACACTAGCATCTAAATCTAATAAAGCTTGACCGAACTCATATGTGCCAAAGTGGCATGTGATGGTGGGACATCCTGGACTTTATATTTTGGTGGAGTCCTCTGTGCAATTACTGCACTAGCCTACTTTGTCAAAAATGCAGTCTTCTTCACATTATGCTTCCTTTTTATGGTGCAGAGATCCTTCAAAACCTTCCCATATTTAAGAACTTATTTTATCACATGTAACAAGGGAAGTTTTATTTTTACTTGCTTAAAATGTTATAGGATCTCACTATTAGGGTCTGGAGCTCTCGCTGGAGGCCTAGGTACTTGAGGGAAATGTACTCTAACTTGGATATGTGGCACTTGTTCTTCATGGGGAGTATTTATACTACTATCTTTGGGGTCACCTATAATGTTGGAGGTGTCATGTATCCCTACCTATTTACTACTCCTAGTGAATATGGAATTAACACCTTTTACAATGGATGCCTTATGATCAGCCTGTGTCATTTCCTGCCCTTGCGGATTTGGTTGGGCATGAGATGGAAACTTTCCTTATTCTTACACACTCAGGACATTAGTCAACTTACAGACTTGACTCTTAATCTCTTTATTGTCTTCAACCACCTGCGCTATGAATGACTCAAACATGTGATTAGTTTTACTCTGGGCCTCTATAAATGCTTGCACAATATCTTCTAAAGAATTCTTAGGAACGATAGGTATGTGATATTGGGGAGCACTATAACCTTTGTGTTGTGATATCTGGGTAGGCTGATAAGACTCATGTTTCCAACTAAGATTGGGATGGTTCCGCCAACTAGGATTATAGGTATCTGAATATGATGTATAAGGCATCTTGTACATCCCTAAAGTATTGCATTGTTCCTCATATGTTCCCCTCATCTCACCATATACAGGGTACTCTTGGGCTAAATGGTAAATCCCCTTACATACAAAACATACCCCTTGAGGTTCCAATTAAGCTACCATATGTGTATTCTTGCTTTCTCTGGCTTTTAATGCTCCTAACTCTCTAGTTAATAGCTCAACTTGTGCCTTAAGACTATCATCTTCCCTAAAGTGGTATATGCCTCTGCTAGAGGAAATGTGGTGTGTCCTATCAGTTCTAGCAATGGCATTAGATCCAGTCCATATGTGAGATTTCTTAGCTAGGTCATTTAAGTACTCTAATGCCTCATCAGGGTCCTTTCGGATGAACACACCATTGCTCATTGTCTCCACAAATTGGCACTCTATATGAGTTAAATCGTCATAAAAATAGCTCACTAAGCCCCAACTCTCATATCCATGGTGATGACAACTAGCTAACATATGCTTAAACCTCGCCTATGTTTGATAAAAGGTTTCACTGTCTTTTTGGGAGAAGGTATTATTTGTCTTTTCAAGGCATTAGTCTTATGGTGTGGGAAGTATTTATTAAAGAATGTCTGTGTCATCTTGCCCATGATCCTATTGACCGAGGTCTTACAGAATACAACCAGCTTTTAACTCTATCCTTAAGGTTAAAGGGGAAGAACTTAAATCTAATTGTGTCAGTGGTTCCAAACTGGTCATAGAAAGTTGCTACAACCTCTTCAAACTCTCTAATGTGCACATAAGGGTTTTCGTTCTCCAAACCATGAAAGGTTGGGAGATACCGTATCATTCTAGGCTTAAAAGTTATGTGTGGTGCGTTAGGAGGAAACAATATGTACGATGGTCTAGCTGTGCAAGTTGGGTGGAGGTACTCCTTAAGAGTCCTCATATATGGTCTCTGATATTCACTCATTCTGTGTTTGCTAGATGTGGATGGTGTGGCAAAAATATTAACAAACAGGCATTCTGAGTCTGGATTTTCTTTTTCAATCCTAACAAATCTACCAAACCTATCCCTACGTCTAGGCATGCAATTAAACACAAATAAAACTAGAAACAAAAATAAATAAATAAACAAAAAATTAATAAATAAATAAATAAAAAATCAAAATTAAAATTAAAACTGAAATAAATAAATAAGAAAAAAAAATAACTAATAATCAAAACTAAACTAAAACTTCAATTGAAATAAAATAAAATAAATAAGTAAATAATAATAAAAAAATAAGATGGAACGAAGTTACCGCTTTTGTTATTGACCAAGCAAACTTGCTCCTTTTACTTGTAAATCATTCCCCGGCAATGGCCCAAAATTTGATTACGCTCAAAAAGTACTTGCGGTGATCACAACATAGTTGGGGTGTCGATTCCTCGAAGAGATGGTTACAAAGAACATATTTACTTAAATAAAACGTTAGCAGTAACTATATGAAAAGATAATGATTGAATTGATAATATAGAATAAAAACTATGGAAAATACGTTGAAGAATATCAGTAGATATAAAAAGCAAAGCATCATGAATCCCTCTTGTATCAAATCCCTATATTCAGTTATTGATTCTGTTTTATTATTCAATTGAAGGTTTCAAATCCCAAACTAACAATCGGAAGATATTCAATTCTAAACATATTAAATTCTAATTTAATCAATGATTTATTTTCTCTATGTTAACAGCACAAAAAGTTATCGTTATGACTTATTTAACGTTGACAATATACCCTCATGCAATACTGCAATAGAAGACCAACTCATAAAACACCTTTACCAGTCACAACTGGGTTCCCCAATCACACATAGAAAAAGCATGACTAAATCTATATGCAAGTTGAATAAACACAGTTTCTGGATTCATAAAATGAAAGATAATAAAGAATAATAAACATCAATTGTATTAAATGATTAAGAGTATTTAGTAATCAACAACATGAATATAAAAACTTAAATACAATAGTCCATCCTTATCTTTGCCTAGGAGATTAGTTCTCCATGCAGAAAAGAGATATAGCCTGAAAAGATTGCAGCAGCATCCGGTCTGATATGAAGTTTCTTCGTTCTTCAATCTCAAATTTATGTTTGTGGCTCTTTGTTGTGTGTTTCTTCTATCTTTCTCCTTTAGGGTTTGGACGAAGTTGGGTTTATATAGGGAAGTTCGTGAGTCATTGTGCGCATCAAACATGTCTAAATTAGGGTTTTGGTATCTTCTGGGGCACCGCGGCGCCCCTTTGCTATCTTTCGGGGCATCGCAGTGCTGGCAAGTGGCGATGCAGCACCCAATTTGCTGGACTTCACTCTGTGTGCATTCTGAGGGCACGTCGTGATGCATGGCTGTCTTTCTGGTTTTGTGTTTTCTTCATTTTCGCTCTTCCCGCGTGCTTCCGTTTTGTCCGCAAAGTCCCAAAACATGTATAATTGCTCCAAACTTCGTATTCTATTTCTCCTAATAACAAAGCACAAAATAAACTCTAATTAATATCAATTACATGATAATTAAGCTGAGTTAGCGATGTTCAAAGTACATTTTCATGCACTTATGACAACCCCCAACCAGCTTATTGTTAGTCCCTAGATAATCAAGCGCAAAAAGAAAATAAGAACTAAACTGAATAAATAAGTAAAAACTATCTAAGCCACTTTCGTAGGGATCACGATTGCATTTAGCATATGCAACAAGCCTTTAAATCTCTAGGCGGCCCTAGTGGACGAGTTATAGTCTCGTGAGGGCTTACAACGACGACACCCACAAACTGTTGGAGTTTCTACGGCCCCGAGGATCGAATATAAAGCAAGAAAACACATGCGAATATATATGACGAAGTTTCGGAATACTTACATCGATCAGTGAGCGACGCGGCAACGAACAAAAATTATTTTCTGCTCACTGTCATGCTCGGCAGTGAGCTGCTGTTCTTCCTCCAAGATGCGGCTTTGGTGGTCCTTGAACAAGCTCCAAGCTTCGTCAAATGATTCCAAGCTCATGGGTGGACTTCCCTATCACCTTCGCATGTCTCTCGGAATGCTAGCTCTCGAGAAATTTGCCACAAATTTCCCATACTTTGCTTCCCTTGCTCACGGTTTTTGCCCAGCAAAAACAGTGAAGAAATGCCCATTTGGGCGTGAAAGAGAGAGAGAGGAAAGAGAGGAAGTTGTGTGGTTGGTTTCTAATTTGTGTATCTTATACACAAATGTGAATTTCAAATTCATTTACAATGAATTTGGCTTTCAAAAAGTCAAGCCTTTAAGGCTCCAACCACTCATATCAACTCCATCAATCAATGAATAGTGACTGGCGTCAATCACTCAAAGAGAAAGACATCTTTCACTTGATTGACGAATTACGTGACGCTAGATGCGACTAGCAATTTGACGCTAGATGTGACTTGCGTGCCGCACTCGAATTCGAAATGCGAATGTGCTCGCAAACAATCCCGGGCTCGGGTTCATTAATTCCAAATTAAAGAATTTTTCGTTGCGACGTAATAAAATCTAATTTAATTAAATAATAATGCCTAGCATAATTACTATTCATGTCGCTAACGAATTAATTCTAAATTAATTTGTTCGCCCGAATCAAAATCTAATTTTAATTCCACGTCGAAATCTAATTTCGTTTAACATATCGAATATATTAATTTATCGATTAATTCTAAATTAATCGTTATCTCACTTTGAAATGATATTTTATCCCAGATAAAATATCTCAGTAATTAATCCCATATTAATTTTCTCTCTCATCATTAATTAATCCAAGATTAATAAAAGTGCGAGTCATACATCATCGGTGAATCTTCGGGAAAATACCCATGAGATCCCCAGATATGTTGGCAGTAAATTCGGTCGTCGGACTATCCAAACATGTAAGTACCTAGTACTACGTTTATACCGATTTACAAGACAAGGTTGGCTTCTAGCAAAGCGCCATGCCTACCCAATTCTCCAGAAATATCCTTACAGGAATATAAGGATCTATATCAGGCGTAGTATACGTAGTATTGCGTATGTCGATCCAGTATCGGATGATCACGTGCTAGGCCTGGGGCTGGAATTGTGTCTGCCCCGTACGAAACACATGTAGGATCTCTGGTGACTAGTCTCTATTATCGGATATACATGACCTTGTCATAATATCCCGATAGCTGCAGCATATAAGAGAACCAGTACCGTATCCTACGTGACCATCATCTCCATATGACTGGAGTGATACTTCCGTCTTGACATCACACCCTACACACTACGATTCTCAATATACCCAGAAGAGGTGTACACAGAAACTGGTTAAAGCCCTGGACGACCAACACCAAAGTATATTGATTGTCGCAAGTATTAGCGGTGCAAGTCTCAGGTTAAGACTAAATACACCTACCATGATTTCGGACTTCCATAGACACATAGTCATACTAAAAATGGAATTCCGATGGGGCTATCCAGAAGGAAGCGGTTTCCAGTACCATCGGTAAAACACAACCTCCTATTACACTTGCATGAGCATCCTATACCCAAATATATGAGAACTATGCCATTGTGCCCTCACAATGCGCACAAGTGTAATACTGGTCTTTTACGCATTTATCGATGTCCAATCTCGATAATACTCTGACTAGGGATATTTGATGATTTATCCTTCGTGGACTGATACTGTCTCATATCATTCTCAATCCAGGAACAAATCATAAGGACCTCCTATCATTTATACATCTTGGTGATCTAATCACAAATGATAAGAGAGCAATCTCCTTTGTCACATAGTTAATTTGTACAACAACACCATGATCTGTACAAATAGTGACGCTATGGGTCATAATTGTCCAACAATCTCCCACTTGGCCAATAGCCAGTCACTTGAGTGTCTTACACCCGAACTATGTATGGTTTGCTCAAATTGCTGAGGAAAGGCTTTCGTCAGCGGATTTGCATGATTATCATCTGATACGATTTATACGATCATCACATCGCCATGATGTATGATCCAAACGAATCAGATGAATATCGAAGTATATATCTGGATCGTTGATGAGACCATTAATTCTATAGCCTGTGCTGAAGCCTAGCTCAGCAGCTAACATAACTATATCTAATCTAATTAGATTATTATCGACCCAAATGGCTTCTATTGCTGCCTCAGCTGCATCAATAACCCGCATTTATTGTTTATTCGGTAACAGTATCTTGCTTGGAAGATTTCCACCTCACTATTCCGTTATTCAAACTTTATAGTACCGTTGTACGACTTATAGTCATTTTATCGGTTTGGAAACTTGCAGTAGTGATCCCAGTCACTTCAAGTTCTCCTTCTCCATGGTATAAGTCAGCATCCTTAGTTCTCTAAGATAGTAAGTATGTTCTTAACTTATATCTAGTGACTATCACATAGGATTGACCCGATTGTGAATTCATATGCTCAAAGCGTATGAGACACCATGTAACGTACATTTTTCAATGTACGAATTCTCGGAGAGTTTTTCTGAAAGCCAATCTTTCACCGATCGTTATTATGGGAATATAATTTCCAAGAAATGACATATTATCATTATTTATAGGACATCCACTGTCAGTGCGCTCCCACTAACCTTCTTATATACACAAGAATCATTTACGTTTTGAATTAAATCATAAACCATTATGATTACATCAAAACGATAATTCCAAGAATTTAATGCTTGCTTCAATCCAAACATGGATCGAATAACCTGCAAACCTTGTTCGCTAGTTTTGGTACGACAAAACCGACAGGATGTTGTAAACATCCTCCAAAAGTTTTCCTTTTCAGGAAAGCGATTTTCCCGTTAAGCTGACATATTTCATAAATGAAACATGCAGCGTTCGCAAGCATTATCCAAATGGATTTACTATGGCAACAAGTAAAAGGTTGAATCGTAATCAACACAATGTTGATAACGATACATTTCCGCTAAAAGCCTAGCTTTATACGTTGGTATGTTGCCATCCATGTATGTCTTCCTTAAAGACTTATAAAGTACCAGTAGGCACAATGCCTTGCGGTACATCAACTAGTATCCAAACTTGTTGATATACATGGAATCCATTTCGGACTCATGGCACTTTGCCATAATAGGGAGTCGATACCTTGTATCACTTCCTCATACGTAGTCAGTTGGTATTTCTCAATAAAATAGACATATTTATGAGGTGAGATCAGAAACCCATACCCAGGTTGTTTTCTGACTCTCTCCGACCTACGCGGTTCTTATGTATTCGAAGATTATTCGTAATAGTTTCATCCTTGATGAACTATTTATGTTCCATTAAGATTCGGTGCCTTGGAATAGTATTACTCCGATTTTCATCGACTCTTACTATCCTCCAACTTACCATTGAATATCGGTATTCCTCTTAGGAAAACCGCATGGCGAGCAACAATTACATTGTTCTCTTGTGAGTTGTATAAGTACTATACTTTGGTATCCCTAGGATAACCTACAATTTGGCACTTATCCGATTTGGGTTTTAGTTTGGTATCATCCAAACATATGCCTAGCATACCCAAATATTCAGGAATGAGAAACCCGGTTTCTTTACTGTTCATATCTAATATGAAGTCTGTCTAACGGATTTTAATGGAACCTTATTCTAAATAAGTTTAGCACTGTTAATGCATATCCGTTGAAGGAAATGGTAGCTCAGAGCGACTCATGATTAACCTTATCATGTCCAACAAAATTCGGTTACTCAGTTCGGACACACCGTCAAATTGACGTGTTCTGGAAGGAGTCCTCTTTGAAAGAATACTATACTCTATCAAGTATATTAGAAACTTATTGCTTAGGTGTTTTCCATTACGGTCTTACCGTGACGGTTTAATACTTTAGCCGATCTGTTTGTCTATTTCGTGTCGAAACTATAAAAGTTTCTGATTTGTGTTCCTAAGGAAACACATAGCCATAACGAGATGCCACATCCGTAAAGGTCACGAAATATTCATATCCACCTCTAGCCTAGCTAGACATGGGCCCACTTGCTTCATTATGAACTAGGGCTAACTGATCGGTGGCATTTACACTTTTACCAAGTAAATCTGTTATAGGCACTTTGCCCAATGAACTAGATTCGTAGACTTTATTTGATTTGAATCAAAACAGTCCTAGTACCCACTCTTCAAAAGTACGGATATACGATTCTTGTTTAATTGTGTCCTAGACAACAATGCCACTAATTAGTTTCTTCTGATCAAATCAGTTTGAGCTGTTTGTTTGTCGTGTTATATGTTTGAGATTTTATTTATATTCAAAATATAAATGATGTTATTCATATCTAATGTGTGTCTCTCAATATCATCTTTATAAAATAAAACACTTTTGTATCTATTTTATAAAGGTAAATCCGCAGCGGATTAAACACTGATATAGAGATAATGTTTCTAGTCAGTCAACTAGTTACATTATAACAGTTTCCTAATTTAAGTACATACCCGAAGGTAGTTCCTAAAATTAGGTATCTACGGTTAAACACGACTTTTGTCCCGTTTTCAATTCGCAAAATAATCTCAACTGAAGTCGGTATCATGTTCATAGCAGATTCTGAACATCAATGCATATTTATGTATCGCACTAAGTATTTAAATCCAATTTTAATACTAGTAGTGAACATATCATGACAAACATATTTGAAGTCAAAGCCTTGCCCGTTCTTCAATTCCTTCATGTCTGCATTGTCCAAACGGTAGTCACGCTTCCGCGATCCCGTTTGCCACAATTTAGGCAGACATTTTGGGATATGTCATTTATCTTGCCAGAAGATTATGATGATTTTGCCTTTACCCTTTTCACATTCCAGTAGCCTTTGGCCAAGCCTCGAGTTTCTAGAATATCGAAGTAAGGTGCGCCTTGCGCTACTTGCCTTATTGCAAACTTTGACTTTGTCTCCTTGAGAATAGCCTTTAACTCTTAGAGTTATTATTGCAATTTTAGTACTTCTAAAATCTAAGTATAGATTTATGAAGATCCTTCAATTTCAGTATCATACTTTAAGGATCTAATCCTTAGTTCTGATTAAGAAATTAAGGAGTCTACCGCGACAAGCTTAATGGATTAAGCACTTAAGTTATCATTACATAAATCTTCCAAAGATTATGCTCTACTATTTACTTAACTCCGGGCTTAGGCCTAATATGTTATTTTATCAAATAAAGTAACTTATTAGTTTCCAGGACTATCCTAAAATTATTCCCAATTTGAAAATTAAACCATTTAAATATATTTTCCCTAGGATTATGTTTTAATTGTTAATCTTTCAATTTTATCTTGATTTTAATAGTCCAACTATTTAATCAACGATTTAGGTACTATTTATTATAATGATTATTATAGTCCAACTATATATTCAATTATAATTTAATAGATTGAATACAGTCCAACTGTTTTATTTAAAACAACAATTTAAATATTAGTCCAACTAACATTTAATTTATTTGACGAATGATATTTGATTTAAGCTCGTATGGCAAGTAATTAAACGAATATTGCAAATTTAATTCTTGCCTCCCACTATTTTTCGGCGAGCCTCTAACCCTCTGTCGAGTACTCGGGAAACCGTGTTTCCTAGCGGGCTAGGATCCCGTTAAATATCACACAATCTTGACTTTGGCCAACAAATTGTATGATAATTAACTAGGTAGATCTCTAAGATCAATTGGATCCAATCCAATTCCTATATCCAGTAGGGGGACATCCAAGTCCGAAACATATATCTTATATATGCCAATATATCCAATATATTGCCTAACATTTTTCCTCTGATTCAACTAAGCCTTGGCTTTAGTACAACAAACTTAGTGATCCCAGTCAAGCGTGACCCATTGACCATGGAAACCTTCATAATCAATGTCGATGGACAAGAAGTGATCTTGACTTTGGCCAACAAATCACGACTTTGACAAGACACCGATATGGAACAAAGCTCTCGTGATTCAAACACATCCTCGACGGACAAAGGCCTTGACTTTGGCCAACAAGCCAATGCCAGTCTCGAATCTTGAGTAAGAATCACTCAATGGAAGGAAAAACGCTTAATATTTTACGAGGGCTTTTCGAGTGCAAATTGGCAACCAATTTATTATCTTTGTTAAGGTCTCATCATCATACACCCTTAAACATGCATTCTAAATACATAATAAAGCGCGTATAAATAAATAGTAATGACATGCGGATGGATACTTTACACATTGATCCTAGATCAAATCTCTCCATTTCCTCTCTCCCGCTAGCACAAGTATTTACTTCTACCCGTTACACTACACTTCTAAAGAAACCTCATTTATATTGAGGGGAATAGGTGAGAAGAGAATACAAAGAATAAGGAGGTAATAAGGCTGGACACGCAGGTCCAATTAATAAATTCCAAATTTATTACAACAATATCTAAAATTGCCCCACCCATCTAATATCCATCCGATATACATTATTCATGCATCGCAACCATGTATTCACAGAAGCATGTTATCAATCAATCAAATCAAATTAATTAATCTGATAATTAGTGACCATCCAATATTCAAACAACGATTTGATTTTGCGCAATTCAAACTCGTTTTGCGAATAAGTACTTAAAGTACGAATTCTCGAATTAAATTAAACTACAAAATTAAATCCAATTCAATTTGTATTTAATACTAATTCGCTATTTAATTCTAAAATTAAATATTACACTTTATCAATAAACCTTTTACGATTTAAATTCCAAATTTAATCATTACGGGTCTCAAAGCCCGATTAACGTCCAACGTTGGTTTAATTAAAGTCCAATGGGCTTTTAATTAATTTCTTAAGGCGTGGACTTTTGGTCAACTCGGGTCAAACCCATAACCAAAGTCCAATCAAGGAGTAACCCCATAAGCCTAGAAATCAATTTAGACCCATTAGGCCCAATTAAACTTTAAAGGTCCATTAATCGCATTTGGACTTTATGGAAGCGGTTTTGGGCCCAATTGGATCCAACCAATTTAGCCTAAACCCAACTTCGTACAACCAAGCCCAATAAGCCCAATAACAACATAACAAGCCCAAAACCAATTTTAAGCCCAAATAATTTAATTCAAAAAATTCCAAATTTCTCAATTAAATTACATAAAGTGTATTACACAATTAATTACCCAATTAACATTTCCAAAACACCAATTAGCCTAATTAATCATGCTTTTAAACATTAAATCATGTCCAACACAATTTAACAAAAAATCAAACCCAAATACACATGCTATAGTCTCGGCAATGAAGGGATTTTTCAAATCAATTCCGAATTCAATCCAATCAAATTCTAAATCAATATTTCCCGAATGATTTTGAGTCATCCAATGAATCAAAAATCAAAATTCCAGACATCAAATTAGGGTACCATTCTCGGCCAAGCTAAGAATTTTGGGGAAATTTGCTCCAAACAATTTTTCATCAAATTGATCCAATCAATCCTCAATAAAACTTGTATTAAGCATACTCAAACATCCAATTAATCAAATCATGCTCAAATACATTTTACCCAAATTTTAAGCCCTAATCAAATTTCATGCTTTTCAATTGCTCTGATACCATTGTTGGAGTTTCTACGGCCCCGAGGATCGAATACAAAGCAAGAGAAGACATGCGAATACATACGACGAAGTTGCAGAATACTTACATCGATCGGTTAAGCGACGCGGCAACAAACATAAAATATTTTCTGCTCACTGTCATGCTCGGCAGTGAGCTGCTGTTCTTCCTCCAAGATGCGGCTTTGGTGCTCCTTGAACAAGCTCCAAGCTTCGTCAAATGATTCCAAGCTCATGGGTGGACTTCCCTATCACCTTCGCATGTCTCTCGGAGTGCTAGCTCTCAAGAAATTTGCCACAAATTTCCCACACTTTGCTTCCCTTGCTCACGGTTTTTGCCCAGCAAAAACAGTGAAGAATTGCCCATTTGGGCGAGAAAGAGAGAGAGAGGAAAGAGAGGAGAGTTGTGTGGTTGGTTTCTAATCTGTGTATCTTATACACAAATGTGAATTTCAAATTCATTTACAATGAATTTGGCTTTCAAAAAGTCAAGCCTTTAAGGCTCCAACAACTCAGATCAACTCCATCAATCATGAATAATGACTGGCGTCAATCACTCAAAGTAAAAGACATATATCACTTGATTGGCAGATGACGTGACGCTAGATGCGACTAGCGATTTGATGCTAGATGTGACTTGCGTGCCGCACTCAAATTTGAAATGCGAATGCGCTCGCAAACAATCTCAGGCACGGGTTCGTTAATTCCAAATTAACAAATTTTCCATTGCGACGTAATTAAATCTAATCTAATGAAATAATCATGCCTAGCATAATTACTATTCACATCGCTAATGAATTAATTCTAAATTAATTTTTTCGCCCGAATTAAATTCTAATTTTAATTTCGCGTCGAAATCTAATTTCGATTAATATATCGAATATATTAATTTATCGATTACTTCCATATTAATCGTTATCTCTCTTTTAAATGATATTTTATCCCAGATAAAATATCTCTGCAAATTAATCCCATATTAATTTTCTCTCTCATCATTAATTAATCCCATATTAATAAAAGTGCGAGTCATACGTCATCGATGAATCTTTGGGAAGTGACCCATGAGATCCCTAGATATGTTGGCAGTAAATTTGGTCGTCGGACTATCCGAACACGTAAGTACCTAGTACTACATTTATACCGATTTACAAGACAATGTTGGCTTCTAGCAAAGCGCCATGCCTACCCAATTATCTAGAAATATCCTTACAGGAATATAAGGATCTATATCAGGTGTAGTATACGTATTATTGCCTATATCGATCCAGTATCGGATGATCACGTGCTAGGCCTGGGGCTGGAATTGTGTCTGCCCCGTACGAAGCACATGTCGGATCTCTGGTGACTAGTCTCTATAATCGGATATACATGACCTTGTCATAATATCCCGATAGCTGCAACATATAAGAGAACCTTACCGTATCCTACGTGACCATCATCTCCATATGAATGGAGTGATACTTCTATCTTGATATCACACCCAACACACTACGATTCTCAATATACCCAGAAGAGGCGTACATAGAAACCGGTTAAAGCCCTGGACGACCAAAACCAAAGTATATTGATTGTCGCAAGTATTAGCGGTGCAAGTCTCAGGTTAAGACCAAATACACCTACCCTGATTCCGGACTTCCATAGACACATAGTCATACTATGAATGGAATTTCGAGGGGGTCTATAAAGAGCGAAGCTATTTCCCGTAACATTGGAAAAACACAACCTCCTATTACACTTGCATGAGCATCCTATACCCAAATATATGAGAACTATGCCGTTGTGCCCTCACAACACGCACAAGTGTAATACTAGTCTTTTACGCATTTATCGATATCCAATCTCGATAATACTCTGACTAGGGATATTTGATGATTTATCCTTCGTGGACTGATACTGTCTCATATCATTCTCAATCCAGGAACAAATCATAAGGACCTCCTATCATTTATACATCTTGGTGATCTAATCACAAATGATAAGGGAGCAATCTCTTTTGTTACATAGTTAATTTGAACAACAACACCATGATCTGTACAAATAGTGACGCTTTGGGTCATAATTCTCCAACACAAACGTCATTTAAAACACATACAATCATTGTAGGACACAGAAATCGGCGACGCTGTTCTAGGCTCGCGACCTAGTTGGGAGTACGAAATAGCTCGCAGGGAACTAAACCGGAGAAATAACATGGAGTCACCACCCAATGTGAACTGGGAAAATGTGATTTAAGGTCGCACTCACCCCTCGGAAGGGAATACCTCAAATCGTTGGGTTCGGAATGGTCCCTTACTTATGTCACTTGTAATGATGTGATTTGTGCAATAAACTAACTGAATCTACGCAACATGCTCAAGAACAACCTATATCTAAAAGATAAATCCTTTGTCTAAGTTTACATGCTTGAAAATTAAGTTATCACCACGGCAAACACGCAATAACACATGGGAATCCCATGAACATGCTTCAATCATATAATGCGGAAAACAAATAACAACATAAACATAATGCAAATTCCAAAAGCAAAATAAATAACTAATAATGCTTAAAAATAAACAATTAAATCATGCTTAAAGATAAATAACATACTAAACTAAATCATGTTTACAAAGACAAATAATGTACTAGTAACTTAATCATGCTGAAATACATGGTTGGATGAAACGAAATACATGTGTCTCTCAAGTGGTACGTGGCATTGTATCCCGAGTGCAAACCGCACTACCATCCATTCGGATTTGGCTGCAAAATTTACGTCCGGGTTTCCATCCGATATACCACAAAAGAGAACACGCATTCCGTTCATCCGGAATTCACATCATGCCTCAACAAACAACTCTCATGTGAAGAAAATAAATAAAATAATTAAAAGATTAATGAAAATAAATAAGAAAAGTGCCCTCAGGTCTAACCTTTTAAATCGTCTCTCGGAAGTACGGTACACGGTCGTCGGAAGGGTTGATGCTCCGCAACTCCTCTGGTTCACTGGTTCAATATTTTCCCTCGTTGTTTTGTTGTTTGGGCTGTTATTTTCGCTCCGTTTCACTACTGTTTTACTGTTGTTTTCAGTCACTATTTTATGGTAAAAGACTACTGTTTTTGGGGTGTACTTTGGGTGGTTTTACGGGGCAGTTTTTTGGTGCAGCTTTGGGGCGAATTCTGGACTGTTTTGGGCAATTTTTAGGTGCAGAACTAGGCAGTTTCGGTGGTTGTTCTGGGCGTGCAATGTAGGGTAGTTTGTTCATGAACAAAGGCAGTGCATGGACTATTTTACGTGAAGGTGTGGACGTGCAGTGCAAGGGCTGTTTGTACGTGAACAAAGGCAATGCATGCGGTGTTTGTGTGAACTGAAGGCACGTGAAGAGGCAGATGGCTTACGTTTGAAGGTGTGTGCTGTGAAGCGAGGGGCCTGTGCGTAGGGTTGCTGTGGCGTGAAGGACGAAGATATGTGGTGATTGTGCGTTGAGTGTGCTAGGCGTGAAGGCAAGGGGCTTATACGTAGGGTGTTTTCTCGGTAGTTTGTGGCACAGTTTTGGAGGATTTATTTATGTGAGTTGGTTGGATGCTTAAATGACTTGTTACGTGGCTGAGTTGGCTGCTTGAAGGGCTTGTTACGTGGCTGTGGTTTGAGGTGTTTGTGAGTGTTGTTGGTTGCATGAAGGGCTTGTTACGTGACTGCGGTTTACTGCTTGAAGGGCTTGTTACGTGGCTGCGGTTTGAGCTGTTTGTTAGTGCTGTTGGTTGCTGCGAGAAAGGGCTTGTTGAAGGTCAGTTTGTGTGTGAAGCTTTGTGAGTGAGGGTTTGTTTCTTGCGTGAAGGGCTGTGCGTGGAAGGCAGTGAGTGGGGTTGACGTGAATGGAGGCTTTCTGGTCAATGGGTCGTTACTTTGAATGGGGGCTTATTTGTATTGTCGTGGGAGTCTGTGGCAACATGTTTTATGATTTGTGAAGAGGGCTCGTTGGTTTATGGCTACGGCTTTGTTTCTTATTTCAGTCAGTCAGAGTGTATGGGTTTGTGGCTGATTTGTGTGTACCTTGTGAGTGGTTTTGGTTGCCGCGAAGGAGCCGTGAGTGGCTTGGGTGTGTGAGTTTTGTCTCTTGGCTGTGAGTGTGTCTTCAATGGGAGAGGAGAGACATGTTTTAGGGTCTTTTTGTTGCCATGAATCCCAGGTTTTGAGGATGAAAATATGAAAGGGAGGCGAGAATATGAGAGAGATAGGGTCTGCCGAGTGAGTGATCAAGGGTTTTATTGTTTGTTTGGTTTTCAGAGAGGGAGAGCGAGAGCTGATGAGTGTTGTCGTTAGTGGCTGTGTGTGAGGCTTATCTTCTTCAATTTTCATGTGTGCTTGAGGTTAGAGTGAGAGAGTTAGGGTTCTTGCGTCTTGTCTTTGGTTCAGTCGAGAGAGATCAGGTTTTTTGTTTGCTAGTAGAGGGCTGCCGAGAGCTATGAGGTGAGAGAGAGGCTATAGTTGCTTAGGGTTTCTCCTTCTGGTTGTGGCCGAGAGAGAGAGGATCAGAGAGAGAGAGGATGGCTGATTAGGGTTTATTATTTTGTTTATTGTTTCTCGTGTGTGTAGAGAGGGGCCGAAACCTCTCTTAGGGTTTAGTGTTATATTTTATAGTAGGGTTTTATGGTTATGCATGGGTTTTTAAAAGGAAACAAAATCAAGTAGTTTATGTGTGTATTTAATTTGATTATTAAAGGAAAGGATATTATATTTTTGGTGAGGAATTTCTTTAAATTGGTGAGTGATTTATGTAAATTAGGAAGTGATTTATTTAAATTAGATTTTAATTGGATTTAATTTAATTTAATTTCAATTTAATTGGTTTTAATTCAATTTAATTTAATTTGTGATATTTATTTTAAATGTTTTAATTATTTTTGGATTGGGCTTGGGTGAGATGGGCTTGGTGTGTGTCTTGCGGGGGTTTGGGCTAAGAATGTATTTTAAAACAAAGGTCCAACAAGCGAACCCGAAGCGAAGCAAGAGAACTAAAATCCAACAAATATGTCAATGTCTGACTCTTCCCTTCCGACGTCCGTTTCCCGCAACTTCCGTGACTTAAAAGGTAGTGCCTCTAAATGAGACTCATCATAGGGACTTACATGCAAAAATGCAGTGTCTATAGTCGCCCGCACTTTGATGGGACTTGTGCAGTGTGTGACAATGACAATCCTATCAAAGTTGTGCAATGCACTTTTACTTACCTGGCTCGCCAGCTGCCACCTGACTTGCCTGCTGCTTCGAGCTGAGTTGATGATGTAGTGGACCTCGATCTTGGGACGCATCCCAATAACTGCAACCGACAACGGGGGCCTCCCTGGGACGTATCCCAATAACGCTGACAATATGGGTCACGACCTTGGGACGCATCCCGAAAATGATGATGCAGTGGACCTCGATCCTCGGACGCATCCCAATAGCTGCAACCGACAACGGGGGCCACGACCCTGGGACGCATCTAAATACCGCTGATAAAATGTGGGCCTCGACCCTGGGACGCATCCCAATACCGCTGACAAAATATGTGCCTCGACCCTGGGACGCATCCTGAAAATGATGATGCATTGGACCTCGATACTGGGACGCATCCCAATAACTGCAACCGACAACGGGGGCCTCGACCCTGGGACGTATCCCAATACCGCTGACAAAATGGGCCTCGACCTTGGGACGCATCCTAAAACTAATGATGCAGTGGGCCTCGATCATGGGATGCATCCCAATAGCTGCAACCGACAGCGGGGGCCTCGACTCTGGGACGCATCCCCAAAACTGCCGCAAGTATATGTGTGCGCCTCGACCCCGGGACGCATCCCCAAAATTGCTGCTGATGTGGGTCACGACCCTGGGACGCATCCCCAAAAATTATGATAATATGGGTCACAACCCTGGGACGCATCCCCAGAACTGCTGAGGATGTGGGTCAGGACCTTGGGACGCATCCCCAAAACTGTTGATGTGGATGTGGGCCTCAACCCTGAGACTCATCTCTAAAACTGATACTTATACTGATGTGGGCCTCGCCCCCGGGACTCATCCCCAAAACTGATACTGACAATGCTGATGTTGGCCTCGCCCCAAAGACTCATCCCCAAAACTGACGCTGATACTGATGTGGGCCTCGCCCCCAAGACTCATCCCAAAAACTGATACTGACGTGGGCTTCACCCCCAAACTGATACTGATATGGGTCTCGCCCCAAACTGATACTAACGTAGGCCTCGCCCCCAAACTGACACTGATGTTGGCCTCGCCCCAAATTGATAATGACGTGGGCCTCGCCCCTAAACTGATAATGATGTGGGCCTCGCCCCTAAACTGACAGTGATGTGGGCCTCGTCCCAAACTGATACTGACGTGGGCCTCGACCCTGGGACTCATCCCCAAAATTGCTGATGATATGTGTGGGCCTCGACCCTAGGACACATCCCAAAACTGCTACTGATATGTGGGCCTCGACCCTGGGAATTATCCCCAAACTGATACAGATGTGGGCCTCGGCCTTGGGACTCATCCCCAAACTGATACTGATGTGGGCTCGCCCCAAAACCGATACTGATGTGGGCCTCGCCCCTAAACTGATGCTGATGTGGGCCTCGCCCCCAAGCTGATACTAATGTGGGCCTCGACCCTAGGACTCATCCCCTAAATTGCTGATGATATGTGTGGGCCTCGGCCCATAGACTGATACTTATGTGGGCCTCACCCCAAACTGATACTAATACTAATGTGGGGCTCACCCCAAGCTGATACTGACGTGGGCTTCGCCCCCGAACTGATACTGATGTGGGCCTCGCCCCCAAGTTGATACTGATGTGATGGCTCATTTCAACATATTGTACTACCTCTCACGAGATAATTCTGATAGCTAACATATTTTCATCCTCAACGGATGCTTCGCGTCGAAACCAGAGAACCTTCAAAGTACTTAATACACTCAGGTCCGGCCGTCTGAATGAGTGATCTGAACCAGACTCCTAGTGTGTGTGTGCCAAGGCTCTTTCGCAGCTTAATCCTTAAGTAAGCCAACTCGATGATTTTGTCTCGGAGAATCGGATCAGTGGGTCTAACCAACCTAGATGTCTTGATCACACTCTGTGATTACTTCCTCATACTCAACATGATATGGTTTTCTTTTTTTTTCTCTTGTCTCTTTCTCTTCATTTTGAACTTTCTTTTTTTTTTCTTTTTTTCTTTTTTTTTTCTTTCTTTCTCTTTTTTTGACACACCTACCCTTTAAGGTAGCATTTCTCCTCATGGTGGTCCTAATACTCACCCATTGGTAACTTCACGCTTATCGGTTATAGGCGGTCTATTTTTTTCTTTTCTTTTCAGATACCTTTCTTTGTTTCCAACCATATCATATATCATAGCATAAGTAAACCAGGATAGACATCTAGGCAAACGGTCATTCACTGATCCATCATCTCTGTTGGAAAAAATGACCCATAGCGTCACTATTTGTACAGATCACGGTGTTGTTGTACAAATTAACTATGTAACAAGGAAATTGCACTCTCATCATTTGTAATTAGATCACCATAGATATATAAATGAAGAGAGGTCCATATGATTAGTTCCTGGATTGAGAATGATATGAGACAGTATCAATCCCCGAAGGATTAATCATTAAATATCCCTAGCCGGAGTATTATCGAGACAGGACATCGATAATGCGGAACAGGCTAGTATTGTACTCGTGCGTGTTGTGAGGGCACAACGGCATAGTTCTCATATATATATGTATTGGATACTTATGCAAGTGCGATAGGAGGTCGTGTTTCACCGATGGTACGGGAAACAGCTTCGCTCTGGATAGACCCCTCGGAATCCCATTGGTATTATGACTATGTGTCTATGGGAGGCCGAAATCAGGGTAGGTGTGTATAGTCTTAACCTGAGACTTGCATCGCTAATACTTACGATAATCGATAGACTTTGGTCTTGGAGGTACAGGGCTTTAACCGGTTCTGCGTACACCACTTCTGGGTTTATCAGAGAGTCGTAGTGTATTGGGTGTGATGTCAAGACGGAAGTATCACTTCAGTTATAGTGGAGATGATGTCACGCAGGATATGGTATTAGTGCTCTTAAGTGTTGCGCAACCAATCAGGATATTGTGACCAGGTAATGAATATCCGATTATAGAGACTAGTTACCAGACATCCGACATGTGCTTCGGACGGGGCAGACACTTATCCAGCCCCAGCCCTAGCACGTGACTATCCGATACTGGGCCGATATACACAATACTACGGTATACTACGCTTGATACAGATCTATATATTCCTGTAAGAATATTTCTGGAGAATTGGGTAGGCATGGCGCTTTGCTAGAAGCCAACCTTGTCTTGTAAATCGGTATAAACGTAGTACGAGGTGCTTACGTGTTCGGATAATCCGACGACCGGATTTACTGCCAACATATCCGGAGATCTCATGGCTCGCTTCCTGAAGATTCACCGATGATGTATAACTCGCACTTAATTAATCTAGGATTAATTAGAAGAGAGAGAAAAATTAATCTGGGATTTATTGCGGAGATATTTTATCTGGGATAAAATATTAATTAAAGAGAGAGAACGATTAATTTGGAATTAATCGATAAAATAATATATTTGATATATTATTAGAAATTAGATTTCGACGCGGAATTAAAATTAGATTTTAATTCGGGCGAACGAATTAATTTAGAATTAATTCGTTAGCGACGTGAATAGTGATTTCGCTAGGCGTAATCATTTAATTACGAAGCGACGGAAAATTCGTTAATTTGGAATTAGCGAACCCGAGCCCGAGCCCGAGAGTGATTGCGAGCGCATTTGCATTTCAAATTCGAGTGCGGCACGCAAGTCACATTAAGCGTCAAATCACTAGTCGCATCAATTGTCAAATCACTTGTCACTTTGAGTGATGTGACATGACATGTTGTCACTTTATTAAAGTGACTTGATGTGAATTCTAAAAGGTGGTTGGGAAAAGTTAAATTGCTTTTCACTTTTACCTTTTGATTTTTGAATTAAAGTAATATATATATGTTTTATTTAATTTACTTGGTAAATGTAATAAATATATATATTAAAGCTTTATCTTCTCTCTCTCCAACTTTAAGGTATACGGTTTCAAGGAAACCTTTCTCTCTTTCCCTCCTCTTCTTCTCTCACGGCTTCACTGCCGATTTGCTTCAAAATTTTCTGGTTTCACCGAATTTGTGAGAAGCAAAGGAAGAAGAGTAGTGCTAGCACACACCTAGGGTTATATTATGGTGATAGGGAAACGAATTTGTGAGCTTGGGTTTGGTTTTTGGAGCTTGAAGCTTGGAGTTTCAATGGTGGTTCATCAATGGCCGAATGAACAAGGAGGAAGAAGGCTCAAAATCGTGCAGTCCACTTCATCAAGAAGCCATTGCCGAGCTTCATGGAGAGGCAAAAACGCAACTTGTTCTTCCTAGCATCAAACCCATCAATGTGAGTATGTATTCCGCCTTACTCCTTTGTGTATTCAACTCGCTTTTATGCATGTTTGTGATCCTTGGGACTTGATTAAAACTCAACAATGGTATCTTGAGCTATTGGTTGCATAAAAACGAATTAGGGTTCTTGAGCAAATTTGGGGCTTTTTGATTTAAGCATGATTTTAACAAATTGTTTGTTTAAGAATGCTTGTATATGAATTAATTAGAGTTATATGTAATCAATTTGATAAAAAATTAATTGGATTGATTTTCCCCAATTTCTTAATGTTGGCCAAAACTTTAATTTGGGTAAACTCAATTTGAGCATCAAATGATTAAATTGTTTAGTATAGTATGCTTGAATGAGGTTGAATTGATGTTGTGCATAATCAATTTCATGAAATTTGGTTGGATCCATTTTTCCCTAAATTTTGGGCATGACAAATTTGGGTAAACTTGATTTTGAGCATGTTTAATGAAATTGGATGATTTAGAATGCTTGAATGTTGTTTAATTGATGATTGATTAGATCAATTTGATGAAAAGTGTTTGGAACAATTTTTCCCCAATTTGCTTGTGATGGCCGAATTTGGCAAGTGCCCTAATGTCTTGGTTTTTTGATTTTTTTGTTCATTGGATGACTTAGAAATCATTAGGGGATGTTGAATTTATGTTTGATTGGGTTCAATTGGATTGAATTTGATTTGGGCATAATTTCCCTCTTTGGCCGAGACACTTGAAGCATGAAATTGGGTTTGATTTTGATCAAATCATGTTGGACATGATTCATTGATGTTAAGCATGATTAATTGGACAAATTTGATGTTTTGGAAAATTTGATTTGGGTAATTAATAATGCTATGCACTTTGTTTAATTGAATTTTAAAATTGGATTTTGTAATTTAATTAAAATGGGCTTAAAATTGGATTTGGGCTTTTTAAGTTGTTATTGGGTTTATTGGACTTTGTTGTACAAAGTTGGTTTAGGCCAAAATTGGTTGGATCCAATTAGGCCCAAAACCGCTTCCAAAAGGCCCAAATGCGACTAATGAACCTTTAACGTTTAATTGGGCCTAATGGGCCTAAATTAATTTATGGGCTTATGGGGTAACTCCCGGATTGGACTTTGGTTGCGGGTTTGACCCGAGTTGACCAAAAGTCCACGCCTCAAGAAATTAATTAAAAGCCCATTGACTTTAATTAAATTAATATTGGATATTAATCGGGCTTTGAGACCCGTAACGATTAAATTTGGAATTTAAGTCGTAAAGGTTTATTTTATAATGTGTAATATTTAATTTGGAATTAAATAATGAATTAGAATTAAAACGTATTAAATTGGATTTAATTATGTAATTTAATTTAATTCGTAGAAATCGTACTTTGAGTACGTGTTCGCCATACGAGTTTGACTCGAACAAAATCAAATCTTTGTTTGAACATTGGATGATCACTAATTATCAAGATTAATTAATTTGATTAGATTGATTGATAACATGCTTGTATGAATACATGGTTGTGATGTTTGAATAATGTATATCGGATGGATATTAGCCGGGTGGGGCGATTTTGGAAATTGTAATAAATTTGATTTATTAAATTGGACCTGCGTGTCCAGCCTTATCTCCTATTTCTTTGTATTCTCTTCTCACCTATTCCCCTCTATGTATATGAGGTTTCTTTAGAAGTGTAGTGTAACGGGTAGAAGAAATATTTGTGCTAGCGGGAGAGAGAAAATGAGAGATTTGATCTAGGATCAATGTAAAATATCCATCCGCATATCATTATTATTTTATTTTCATACTCGCTTTATTATGTGTTTAGAATGCATGTTTAAGGGTGTATGATGATGAGACCTTAACAAAGATAATAAATTGGTAGCCAATTGCACGCGAAAAACCCTCATAAAATATCATGCGTTTTTCCTTCCATTGAGTGATTCTTACTCAAGATCTGAGATTGGCAGGGGTTGTTGGCCAAAGTCAAGCCCTTGTCCGTCGAAGATGTGTTTTTATCACGAGGCTTTGTTCCATATCGGTGTCGTGTCCAAGTTGTGGCTTGTTGGCCAAAGTCAAGACCACTTCTTGTCCATTGACATTGATTACGAAGCTTCCATGTCAATGGGTCCGCGCTTGACTGGGATCACTAGGTTTGTTGTGCCAAAGCCAAGGCCTAGTTGATTCAGAGGAAAAAGGTTAGGGTATACATTCGATGTATAGGCATATATAAGATATATGTTTGGGACTTGGATGTCCACCTACTGGATCTAGGAGTTGGATGAGATCCAATTGATCTTAGATATCTACCTAGTTAATTATCATACAATTTGTTGGCCAAAGTCAAGATTGTGTGATATTTAACGGGATCCTAGCCCACTAGGAAACACGGTTTCCCGAGTACTCGACAGAGGGTTAGAGGCTCGACGAAAAATAGTGGGAGGTAAGAATTGAATTTGCAATACTCGTTCAATTACTCGCCATACGCGCTCATTTAAATTATTTCGTCGTAATATTAAATGTTAGTTGGACTAATATTTAAATTGTTGTTTTAATAAACAGTTGGACTGTATTATACTTGATTATATATAATTGGATTATATTAATCAATATATTTGAATTAATTAATTTCAGTTTACAGTTGATTTTATAATTGGATTATAGTAATCAATGTAATTGAGGTTAATTAATTTGGATTATATTTGATTATATAGTTGGACTATTATAATCATTATAATATATATAGTACCACTAATCGTTGATTAAATAGTTGGACTATTGTAATTAAGATAAAATATTGAAAAGTTGGATATTTAAAATATAATCTGGGATTAAAATATTTTAATGATTTAATTTTCAAATTGGGAATAAATAATAGGTTACTTTATTTGATAAAATAACTTATTATACCTTAAGCCCAAAATTAAGCAAAATAAGTAGAACATAAAATCTTTGGAAGATTTATGTGATGATGACTTTAATGCTTAATTTAATATACTTGTCATAAATCTAATTTTAGATTTACGAAGTATTAAAATTGCAATTTATAATTCTTGGAGAATTAATTGACTATTCTAGAGGAGATAAAGTCAAAGTGTGCAATTGGGCATGTAGCACGAGGTGCACATCGTTTCGATATTCTAAAAACCCAAGGCTTGGCCTAAGGTTTCTGAAATATTGAAAAGGATAATTGACATATCCCAAAGTGACTACCATTTGGATATGGCAGACACGAAGGAATTAAAGAAAGGGCGAGGCTCTAACTTTAAAAATATTTGTCTTAGTTATGTTCACAGCTAGTATTGAAATTAGATTTTAAATACTTAGTGTGGTACATAAAATATATGTATTGATGTTCAGAATCTGCTTTGAGCAGGATACTGACTTCAAACTGAGATTGCTCTGCGAATCGGAACGGGACGAAAGTCGCTTTTCGACCGTAGATACCTAAGTTTAGGAACTACCATTCGGGTGTGTACTTAAATTAGGAACTGTTATAATGTAACTAGTTTGACTAGAGACATTATCTCTATATCAGTGTTTAATCCGTTGCGGATAAAACCTTTTATATTATTGAACACTAAGTGTTTTATTATATAAAGATGATACTGAGATAAATACATTAGATGTAAATAACAGAATTTATATTTTGAATATAAATAATATCTCAAACATATAAAATGACAAATAAATAGCTCAAATTGATTTGATCAATAGAGACTTATTTGTGGCATTGTTGTCTAGGACACAATTTAACGAGACTCGTATATCCCACTTTTGAAGAGTGGGTACTAGGACTGATTTGTCTATTCAAATAAGGTCTGCGAATCTAGTTTATTAGGTAAAGTACCTAAAATACTATTTACTTGGTAATAGTAAAAGGGCCACCGATCTGTTAGCCCTATTCATGGTGAAGTAAGTGGGCCCATGTCTAGCTAGGCTAGATGTAGATATGAATATTTCGTGACCTTAACGGATGTGGCATCACGTTATGGTTATGTGTTTCTTTTGAAGAACACAAATCAGAAACTTTTAGAGTTTCGACACAAAAAATAAACAGATCGGCTATAGTATTATTCCGCCACGGTAAGACCGTAATAGGAAAATACTTAAGCAGTAAGTTTCGTATATACTTGAAAGAATATAATGTTCTTTCAAATGAAGACTCCTCCCGGAACACGTCAAAGTGACGGTGTGTCCGAACGGATTAACCGAATCATGTTAGACATGATAAGGCTAATCACGAGTCACTCTGAGCTACTGTTTCCTTCAATAGGATATGTACTAACAGTGCAAAACTTATTTAGAATAAGGTTCCATATAAATCTGTTTGACAGATATCATATAGGATATGAACAGGGAAGAAACGAGGTTTCTCATTCCTGATAATTTGGGTATGCCAGGCATAACGTTTGGATGATACCAAACTAAGGACCCAAATTGGATAAGTGCCAATATAGGTTATCCTAAGGGAAACCATAAGTATAGTACTTATAAATCTCACATGAGAACAATGTGATTGTTGCTCACCATGCGTTTTTCCTGAGAGGAATACCGATATACAGTGGTCAGTGGGAGGATAGTATACTCGATGAAAATCGGAGTAATACTGTTCAAGGCACAAGGTCCGTAATGGAACACATAATAGTTCATCAATGATGAATCTGTACCATTAATCTTCGAATACACAAGAACTGAGTAGATCGGATAGAGTCAGAAAACGACCTAGGGATGGGTTTCTGATCTAACCTCATAAAGATGTCAATCTTATGAAGGTATATCCACCGACTATATTTTGAGGAAGTGATACGAGGTATCGACTCCCTATTATGGCAAAGTGCCATGAGTCCGAAATGGATTCCATGTATAACAACTATTTTGGATACTAGTTGTTGTACCACAAGGCATTGTGCCTATTGGTACATTAAACGTCTTCAAGGAAGACATACATGGAAGGCAACATACCAACGTACAAAGCTGGGCTTTTGACGGAAGGTATCGTTATCAACATTGTGTTAATAACGGTTCAAACCCTTTTACCTGTTGCCATGGTAAATCCATTTTGAAGATGCTTGTTGATAACTGCATATTTCATTTATGAAATGTATCAGTTGCAGATCAAAATCGCTTTCCTGAAAAGGAAACCTTTTGGAGGATGCTTACAACATCCTGACGATTTTGTATAACCGACAAAAAGGTTTGCGGGTTATTCGATCCATTTTGGATTGAAACAAGCATAAGGTTTCTTGAACTGACGTTTTGAAATAATCATAATGGTTTATGATTTGACTCAAAACGAAATAATTCTTGTGTATATAAGGAGGTTAGTGGGAGTGCACTGACAATGAAATTCCCATAAAGCAATAGATGAAATCTTGCTTTCATAGAAATTCTCCGTAGAATTCCGGGGAGTAACAACCTTTATTCAAGGAATAAAGATCTACTGGGATAGATTTGGAGTTGGTTAACACTCTCTGGAAATTGTACATTTAAAATGTACTTGATATGGTGTCTCATACGCTTTGAGCATATGGAGTCACAATCGGGTCAATCCAAGTGATAGTCACTGGATTGAAGATTAGGAACATCTGTTAGTATCTGAGAGAACTAAAGATGCTGTCTTAAATTATGGAGTATGAGAACTTGAAGTGACTAGGATCACTGCTGCAAGTTTCCAAACCGGTATATACTGCGGTACTATAAAGTTTGAACACTGGGACAGTGAGCTGGAAATCTTCCGAGCAAGATAACTGTTGCCGAATAAACAGCAAATGCGGATTATTGCTGCAGCTGAGGCAGCAATAGAAGCCATTTGGATCGAAAATAAATCTAATTAGATTAGATATAGTTCTTTTAGCAGCTGAGCTAGGCGTCAGCACAGGCTAAGGAATTAAAGGTCTCATCGACGATCCAGATATATATACTTCTATATCATCTGATTCGTTCGGATCATACATCGTGGCGATGTGATGATCGTATAAATCGCGTCAGAAGATAATTACGCAAATCCGCTGACGAAAACCTTTTCTCCGCAATTTGAGCGAACCGTACATAGTTCGGGTGTTAGACACTCGAGTGACTGGCTATGTGCCAAGTGGGAGATTGTTGGACAAAATGACCCATAGCGTCACTATTTGTACAGA
Organism: Zanthoxylum bungeanum; assembly: GCA_019454045.1. NCBI lineage: Eukaryota > Viridiplantae > Streptophyta > Magnoliopsida > Sapindales > Rutaceae > Zanthoxylum > Zanthoxylum bungeanum. The sequence goes on along the minus strand of SKCR01041307.1, from coordinate 64,485 downwards.
TCATGGTGTTCTTGTACAAATTAACTATGTAACAAGGAAATTGCACACTCTCATCATTTGTGATTAGATCACCATAGATATATAAATGAAGAGAGGTCCATATGATTAGTTCCTGGATTGAGAATGATATGAGACAGTATCAATCCCCGAAGGATTAATCATTAAATATCCCTAGCCGGAGTATTATTGAGACAGGACATCGATAATGCGGAATAGGCTAGTATTGCACTTGTGCGCGTTGTGAGGGCACAACGGCATAGTTCTCATATATATATGTATTGGATACTTATGCAAGTGCGATAGGAGGTCGTGTTTCACCGATGGTACGGGAAACAGCTTCGCTCTGGATAGACCCCTCGGAATCCCATTGGTATTATGACTATGTGTCAATGGGAGGCCGAAATCAAGGTAGGTGTGTATAGTCTTAACCTGAGACTTGCATCGCTAATACTTACGATAATCGATAAACTTTGGTCTTGGAGGTACAGGGCTTTAACCGGTTCTGCGTACACCACTTCTGGGTTTATCAGAGAGTCGTAGTGTATTGGGTGTGATGTCAAGACGGAAGTATCACTTCAGTTATAGTGGAGATGATGTCACGCAGGATATGATATTAGTGCTCTTAAGTGTTGCGCAACCAATCAGGATATTGTGACCAGGTCATGAATATCCGATTATAGAGACTAGTTACCAGACATCCGACATGTGCTTCGGACGGGGCAGACACTTATCCAGCCCCAGCCCTAGCACGTGACTATCCGATACTGGGCCGATATACACAATACTACGGTATACTACGCTTGATACAGATCTATATATCCTGTAAGAATATTTCTGGAGAATTGGGTAGGCATGGCGCTTTGCTAGAAGCCAACCTTGTCTTGTAAATCGGTATAAACGTAGTACGAGGTGCTTACGTGTTCGGATAATCCGACGACCGTATTTACTGCCAACATATCCGGAGATCTCATGGGTCGTCTTCCTGAAGATTCACCGATGATGTATAACTCGCACTTAATTAATCTAGGATTAATTAGAAGAGAGAGAAAATTAATCTGGGATTAATTGCGGAGATATTTTATCTGGGATAAAATATTAATTAAAGAGAGAGAACGATTAATTTGGAATTAATCGATAAAATAATATATTTGATATATTATTAGAAATTGGATTTCGACGCGGAATTAAAATTAGATTTTAATTCGGGCGAACGAATTAATTTAGAATTAATTCGTTAGCGACGTGAATAGTGATTTCGCTAGGCGTAATCATTTAATTACGACGCGACGGAAAATTCGTTAATTTGGAATTAGCAAACCCGAGCCCGAGAGTGATTGCGAGCGCATTTGCATTTTGAATTCGAGTGCGGCACGCAAGTCACATTAAGCGTCAAATCACTAGTCGCATCAATTGTCAAATCACTTGTCACTTTGAGTGATGTGACATGACATGTTGTCACTTTATTAAAGTGACTTGATGTGAATTCTAAAAGGTGGTTGGGAAAAGTTAAATTGCTTTTCACTTTTACCTTTTGATTTTTGAATTAAAGTAATATATATATGTTTTATTTAATTTACTTGGTAAATGTAATAAATATATATATTAAAGCTTTATCTTCTCTCTCTCCAACTTTAAGCTATACGGTTCAAGGAAACCTTTCTCTCTTTCCCTCCTCTTCTTCTCTCACGGCTTCACTGCCGATTTGCTTCAAAATTTTCTGGTTTCACCGAATTTGTGAGAGGCAAAGGAAGAAGAGTAGTGCTAGCACAAACCTAGGGTTATATTATGGTGATAGGGAAACGAATTTGTGAGCTTGGATTTGGTTTTTGGAGCTTGAAGCTTGGAGTTTCAATTGTGGTTCATCAATGGCCGAATGAACAAGGAGGAAGAAGGCTCAAAATCGTGCAGTCCACTTCATCAAGAAGCCATTGCCGAGCTTCATGGAGAGGCAAAAACGCAACTTGTTCTTCCTAGCATCAAACCCATCAATGTGAGTATGTATTCCGCCTTACTCCGTTGTGTATTCAACTCGTTTTTATGCATGTTTGTGATCCTTGGGACTTGATTAAAACTCAACAATCTCTTCAACTAGTCATCTTCCCAACTACTCAGGTTTCTAGTGATAAGATCCCGTAATTAAGTGCTCGCGAGCCTAGCCGAGATCAACCACTCAGAATACCGGATGAGATCGTATCTCGCACTTATCGTTTCTAAGGTTTCTCCCTACAACAAACAATGTCATCACCGGACATAAGCCTAACCATCAAGGACTTTTTTTTTTTTTTACTCACTCCACGGAATTCTTCCTTTCAACCGCTGATAATGTGGGCTTCGCCCCCCTAGGATCCATTCCTGAAACTAATACTGGTATGGGCCTCAACCCTGGGAATCCTTCCTGAGACTAATACTGATGCGGGCCTCAACCCGGTGATTCATTCCTGAAACTGATACTGATTATGATTCATTCCTGAGACTGATGTGGGCCTCAACCCCATGATTCATTCCTAAAACCGATAACACTGTATTGTTGCTGCTTCTGATTTGCTTACCTTTGCCGCTTTCTGTTTTTCTTCTTTGAAACCTGTGAATACAAAACAAAACAAACAAAAAGGAATGCAAAATATGTTACGTGTATGCATGTATGCATGAATGAGTTTCTTATCCCGTTGGGTTAGGTCGTTCTCCGATTCCCTTGGTGACTGCTCGGTCTTCTCTTCTTTGCCGTACAATTTTCTCTTCGTCGGTTTCTTTTCCCCGATATCCATGTTTGCTAAACTCTTTTTGACAATTTTTTTTTCTAACCCAACGAATATCTATGATGGCTTTTAAGACACAAAGGGTTAGCATGATGCGTGTATGCATGAGATGCATGAAATACGTACGATGCATGGAACATATAAATCGGCCCATTATCATTTTAAAGTATTCAATCATGTTATTGCAAGGTGAAAACTTGTCTCAGTTGAAAAGGCCCAACAGGTTTACACCTTTGCGACAACATAGCTAAACAACTTCAAATGATAGGGGGCCCAAACACAAGCATAAAGAAAAAATTTTCTATAGAGTGGCCCATCGGCATTTCAGAAACTTTTGGCCCAATTGTCATAGGATACGAACTCATCCCAGTTTAAATGGCCCAACAAGTTCTCATTTCTGACAAGAAGTCCAACTGATTCCAAATGAGGATGGTCCACAAATACAAGCATAAAGAGATAATTAAAGCATAGAGCAATAATTTCTACAGAGCGGCCCATCGCCATTTCAGAAGCGTTTGGCCTAATTATCATAGGATACGAACTCGTCCCAGTTTAAATGGCCCAATAAGTTCGCATTTCTGACAAGAAGTCCAACTGTATCCAAATGAGGATGGTCCACAAGCACAAGGAAATAGTTGATATAGGTCATACAACTCCGGTCTACGTGTGGGTTTGCGGGAGTATAGACAAAGACTCTCGCTGGCGAAGGATTGCCCACAACTAGGTCTCCTCACTCAAGGGTCCGAGCGACCAAGTGAGCGCACCCTTTTTTATACACTAAGGTACGTGCCAACGAGTTATGGTGTGTGACTGACTGTCAGATGGATTTCCCGTTGTAGATTCCCCAGAGGGAGGGTGGAGCGAGGCTCTCTTAAGTACCCAATCCTCTTAGGCTCTTATCACTTAGTGACATGAATAAACAACGAGTCCTCCAAATTTTTCCATCACAATAATCTACAAGTACATGATTATCTAGATGCCTTCACGCTCAGAGTTACAGACCGCTAGGTAATCTTCCCAGCAACACAGAACCAAATCCAAGGAACGGAGGGAATGAGCAATGTCAAGCTATTACCTTAAAAAGCGGTACTAAGATTAATAAAGATGTTGGAATCAAAGCAACAACTGAGGAAGTTCCAAAAGATGCAGTTCCACAGATGGAGGAAAAAGAAGCAAAGGAAAAATAACAGATCATTCCACCTCCACCTTTTCCTCAACGACTTTAAAAAAACAAACTGGACAAGCAGTTTGCTCGATTCCTGGAGGTGTTAAAAAAGCTTCACATCAACATTCCATTTTCAGAAGCCTTGGAAGAAATGCCCAGCTATGTAAAATTCATGAAAGGCATTCTTTCACGAAAATGAAGATTGGGAGACTACGAAACAGTAGCATTAACGGAAGAATGCAGCGCTATCATTCAGAGGAAACTTCCCCCGAAGTTGAAAGATCCTGGCAGTTTCACTGTCCCATGCACCATTGGAGAACATTACATCGGTAAGGCTTTATGTGATTTAGGAGCCAGTGTTAACTTAATGCCTTTTTCTATTTACAGGAAACTGCAGATTGGAGAAGCAATGCCTACCTCAGTTTCATTGCAACTTGCTGACCAAACACTCGCATTTCCAAGAGGTGTTGTTGAAGATGTGCTGGTCAAAGTCAACAAACTAATTCTCCCAACAGATTTCATCATCCTTGACATGGAAGAAGACAAAGAAATACTTATCATTCTTGGGAGACCATTCTTAGCTACAGGTAAAACTGTAATTAATGTACAAAAAGGAGAATTGACCATGAAAGTGCAGGACCAAGAAGTGACCTTAATGTTTTCAAAGCCATGAAATTCCCGAGCGAAAAGGAAGAAGAAGGTTTCAGAGTTGATGTTGTTGATAGTATCGTTCAAAATACTGAGCCAAATCCCACAGATTCACTTGAAGCTTGCATCACCAACATGACTGACAGCGAGCTAGATGCTGAAATCCTGGAATGTATCAACTACCTTGACAAACCATTCCGATTCAAAGCAACACCACCAGTTGAAAGCTTGGAACTGCCAAAGAAAGACCGGATCAAGCCCTCGATTGAAGAACCACCACAGTTGGAGCTGAAGTTACTTCTGAATCATCTCAGGTATGCATTTCTTGGAAACTCTTCTGAATTACTTGTTATTATTTCTTCTTCACTAACATTGGAGCATGAAGAAAAGCTACTGAGAGTATTACGAGAGCACAAGAAAGCCATTGGCTGGACTATAGCAGACATTCGAGGCATTAGTCCATCATTTTGCATGCACAAGATCCTGATGAACGATGAGTACAAACCCACAGTGGAACATCAACGGAGACTCAATCCAATCATGAAGGAAGTCGTGAAGAAAGAAATCATCAAATGGTTCGATGCTGGCATCATTTACCCCATCTTAGATAGCAGTTAGGTAAGTCCTATACAGTGTGTGCCAAAGAAAGGAGGAATTATTGTGGTTAACAATGAAAAGAACGAGCTGATTCCAACAAGAACGGTGACTGGATAGAGAGTATGCATGGACTACAGAAAGTTGAATAAAGCCACGAGAAATGACCATTTTCCGCTACCATTCATTGACCAGATGTTAGACAGATTGGCGGGACATGAATTCTATTGCTTTCTTGACGGATATTCAGGGTACAATCAGATTGCCATCGCCCCAGAAGATCAGGACAAAACCATATTTACATGTCCCTATGGTACTTTTGCTTTCCGCAGGATGCCATTTGGATTATGTAATTCTCCCGCTACTTCTCAGCGATGCATGATGGCCATATTCTCAGACATGCTGGAGCAGAGTATGGAGGTATTCATGGATGACTTTTCTGTGTTTGGAGATTCTTTTGACCATTGCTTGCAAAATCTGGAACATGTGTTACAAAGGTGCGAAGATACAAACCTGGTACTCAACTAGGAGAAATGTCACTTCATGGTACAAGAAGGCATTATTCTTGGACACCGGATCTCACAAAAGGGGATTGAGGTAGACAAAACAAAGATAGAGACAATTGAAAAACTACCTCCACCAACATCAGTAAAAGGTATTCGAAGTTTTCTTGGACATGCAGGTTTTTACAGGAGATTTATCAAAGATTTTTCCAAAATTGCAAAACCTCTTTGCAATCTTCTGGAGAATGATGTGCCTTTCAACTTCACCAAAGAATGCCAGGAAGCTTTTGAGATCTTAAAACAGAAGCTGGTTTCTGCCCCCATCATTGTATCACCAGACTGGACCATTCCATTTGAAGTGATGTGCGATGCTAGTAATTTTACTGTAGGTGCAGTTTTGGGACAACGTAAAGCAAAGATTTTCCACACCATTTATTATTCCAGCAGAACTCTAAATGAAGCTCAACTCAACTACACAACCACTGAAAAATAGTTGCTCGCAGTTGTGTACGCTTTTGACAAATTTTGCTCCTATCTGCTGGGTCCCAAAGTGGTGGTCTACACAGATCATTCAGCAATCAAATATCTGATCACGAAGAAAGATGCCAAACCCAGATTGATCCGTTGGATACTTCTTCTACAAGAATTTGACGCAGAGATTCGAGACTTGAGAGGGACAAAAAACCAGGTGGCAGATCACTTATCGAGGATCGAGAATGGAGAAACAGCTGGCAAAGAACTGACAATCAAAGAAACTTTTCCAGATGAACAGCTGTTTGCCATGAAACAACAAGAAGTCCATTGGTATGCTGACTATGTCAACTACATTGTGTCAGGAAAATAACCGTTGGAATGGACAACTCAGCAACGGAAGAAGTTCTTCAAAGAAGTCAAGCACTATGTCTGGGATGAACCGTATCTATTCAAATGGTGTGATGATCAATTATTGAGACGATGTGTTACACAGGAGTAGGTCAACAGTGTTTTGCAGCACTGTCATTCATCACCATATGGCGGACACTTCAACGAAAATAAAACTGCAGCAAAAGTTCTTCAAATAGGTTTGTTCTGGCCCACTCTTTTTAAAGATGCTTATCTTTTTGCTTTTCAATGTGACAGGTGCCAGAAAACGGGGAATATTTCCAGGAGAAACGAAGGACCATTGCAAAATATTCTGGAAGTGGAAATATTCGATGTGTGGGGTATAGATTTCATGGGACCCTTTGTTCCATCATTCGGAAATTATACATCCTGGTTGTTGTAGACTACGTCTCCAAATGGGTTGAAGCAATTACACTGCCATCCAATGATTCAGAAGTGGTGATCAAATTATTGAAAAAGAATATTTTCACTCGGTTCGGAACACCTCATGCAATCATCAGCGATGGTGGCTCACATTTCTGCAACAAATACTTTGATGCACTTCTATCCAAATACAGAGTTACTCACAAGGTTGCCACAGCTTACCATCAACAGTCAAATGGACAGGTTGAGGTTTCAAACAGAGAGATCAAAAGAATCTTGGAGAGAACTGTTGGATCAACAAGGAGAGACTGGTCAACAAAACAAGATGATGCATTATGGGCCTACCGAACAGCCTACAAGACACCCATTGGTATGTCCCCATATCAATTGGTGTTTGGGAAAGCATGCCATCTGCCAGTTGAGCTTGAACACAAGGCGTACTGGGCACTGAAGAAGTTGAATCTTGATTCACATGCTGCAGGGGAGAAACGACTTCATCAACTCAATGAATTGGAAGAGTTTCATCTACAGGCTTGTGAGAATGCCAGATTATACAAAGAAAAGACAAAGAAATGGCATGACCGAAAAATAGTGCACAGACAGTTGGAACCAAGGCAGCAGATGTTGTTGTACAACTCGAGGTTGAAACTTTTCCCTGGAAAGTTGAAATCTAGGTGGTCAGGTCCATTTGTGATCACTCAAGTTTTACCTTATGGAGCTGTTGAGTTACTGGATCCCAATACCAACAACACATTCAAGGTTAACAGTCAGTGTGTCAAGCACTACTGGGGAGAATCATTTGAACGACAAAAAGAAAGTGTCACACTTTCAGATCCAGCCTAACGTTCGAGAAGTCACGTCTAGCTGACAACTTTAAACTTAGCGCTCGCAGGGAGGCAACTCATGCAATTTTTGTATATATTGTGATTTGGTGTGATTTAATTTGGTGTGTTTAATTTTTACAGATTAAGACATTTCAAGATGGAAGAAGCTCTTGCAAATCTTCACAAGCAATTTCCTTCTCTCCCTCAAAAATCTCTGATGAAAGTTTACAAAGCTCGCTTGGAACGGATGAGACTACTAACAATCCATGGTGTTCCTAATGACATTCGTTGGGTAATTGAAGCAAGAGTCCGATTGGCAGGTGAGTCTTTTGACTCATTTATTTCACATATGTCTGGTTTTGGAAGAAGCACCTATGCAAAGAAACGTAGAGCTAAGCAAATGGGTGTTTGTTACAAATGTGCACGCTGGAATTGCAATACTCGTTGTCGTTCTTTAGGAATGGTGTTTGATAATCGCGAAGACAAAATAAAATTAATTAGGGATGGCTTGAGTAAAGAGTCTGTAGATAATATATCTTCGACTCTTGAGACGCATCCCAGTGGATATGTACAGATAGCCATTCGCAAATTACAAACACAATTTCAAAAAGAAAGACAACAGTTAAGTCTTGGGAATCTGACTAAAAAAGACCATGTTTGCCAATTTATAAGAAAATTGGATGGGAAGCTTGTTCCTGAAGCATAGACGTCAATCAAGCCGTAACTTTTCTTGTAAATATTATATCTCTCTTTGTCTTTTCCTAATAATTATAATTTTTTTTGTTGTAATTTATCCGACAGGATCCAGACCTTTTTGAATATCACGATTTATTTTACTGTTTAACTAATAATTGTCATTTGGCAGGTACTAGTGCTATTATTTTACTCACCCTTTTTCAGGTGTTATAAATTCAACTCATCATTGCACTTTTGAAGAAATCCATAGTAAAACATGGAAGCCACTTCAAGAAGACGAGTTGAAAACATCTGTGTGTTTTGCGGTAGTAGTGTTGGTACTAAACCAACAATACGTAGAAGCAGCACAGAATTGGGTCGAGTCTTAGCTGCAAGATATATGCACTTAGTATATGGCGGAGGCAATCTTAGACTAATGAGGATCGTTTCAATGGCTGTACAGGAGGGAGGCAGTCACGTTTTGGGAATCATCCCAAAACCCTTGGCTGAAGCAAATCTTATTGAACCATCAAACGGAGAGGAATTGATCATGCCAGGTATGTCTGAACGACTAGTAGAAATGATTAACCGTGCTGATGCTTTTATTGCTTTGCCATGTGGCTTGGGCACATTAGAGGAAATTTTTATAGTGTTATCTTGGGCGAACTTGAACATACACCAGAAACCAATTGAGCTATTTAACGTTGATGAATTTTATGATTTTCTTTGTGTGTTTCTTGATGATGCCCAAAGAAGTGGGTTCGTGTCAAAACCTTTGAAAGAACTCCTCTTTACTGCCAGAACTGCTCCGGATCTAATAGGCCAACTCTTAGCCTATGAACCACAAGTTGACCCTATCATTTCAAAGATAAATTGGTCCGAGGACGATCGTGGTAAGAGGCGTCGGATTAATCTGGATCTTAACCATTAATTTCCTGTAGAATTTCAGCTAATCAGGTATTATCTTATAAACTCTTCTTCTACCGTTTAAGACATTGGGGACAATGTCTCATTTAGGTTTGGGGAAGGGAATTAGTTGATTAATATCTTCTTTTTAGTTGTGTGTTGTTGTTTTATTTTTTAGTCCAAAATTTTTCGAAAAATACAAAAAAAAAAATTGAAATTTTTTTCAAAAATTACAAAATATTTTGTGTTTTTGTTTTGACTAAAAAAGTGAAATTGGTAAGAGATAGCTGAGTAAGGAGTTTCCACTCCTGAGACGTATCTCAAACCTATTTCGAAACAAGTTAATTTTTGTTTATTTCCTTTTGAATTATTTAATTTGTGAATTCTCCATATACTATACTGAAAAAAGATCTTCATATGCTCAGTTAGCAGGTATTATCAACATACATAGTAACATACGGACATGAGCTAAAATTGAAAAGTTTGTAATATTTAGTGCTCTAGTTTAATTGGAGGAAGCATCTCAAAAGTGATGGAGTAAAAAAAAACGTATGAGATCCGAGTTATTAAGTCTGTAAGGGTGTTTTAACACCCAGTTCCCTAAAGCCAATTGGGTTTGGGAGTCACTGGCCCAAAGCTCTCTACATGGATCAAAGATGCTGCAAATATATATATATCTCTGAAGTCTGAGTAATTAAGTCTATAGGGGTGTCTTAACACCTGGTGCCCTAAAGCCAACTGGTTTGGGAGCCACCGGCCCAAAGCTCGTTACATAGATGGAAGGTATTCTACAACTTTCAAAGACCAAATAATTTCGAATTCTAAAAATTTCATGACTGAAATTGATGAACCATCCAGAAGTGTGTTGTGTATAATTATTAAAGTCATTTTGAATCATTTTCAAGCAAAAAATAAATTAATAAATAAATTATAAAAATTATCAAATCACCACCAAACATGATAAACAATTAGTGGAGCAATTAATAATGGATTTGGTGGAGTAATTAGTGGAGAAATTAATAATGGATTTGGTGAAGAATTTGATGGATGATTTGATGGAGGCAAAATTTGGCCTATAAATACCAAGCCATTTCATTTGTAAAATTCATACTTTCTTCTTTGAAATTCCTAATGATAAATAAGAAGATTGTATCTTGTTTGTTTATTTACAGCTTCCAATAATTAATTTCCGCTTTCGCACTTTCTTTTCTTTACTTTTCAGTTTTTACTTTCCGCAATTTACTTTTACGCACAAATATTTTCTTTCTTTACTTTTGCAGTTTTTTATTTTTCAAGCAATGAGGAGGTAACTCCCCCTTGGTGGGGTAAAAGGTAAAGCTTTTATTATTGCTATCTAGATTAATCTCCCTTAAATATAAAATATAAATACTATTTAAAACCTGACTTAATGAGGATACCGCTATATTTGCCGGTTGGAAATTAATTATAAATTGGTTTTAACCTGACTAAGTATGGATAACCATCTAATTGGTCGGTTGGTAATTAATTATTAATTTTACTTAATCAGGATACCGCCTATATGGTTGGTTGGTAATTATCACGCAAATTAATATAATATATTAAGGGACTTTGCAGAACATTCCTTATGGAATCTCGAATTAGAGGGCATGACCCAAAGAGGAGAGCAAAGATGGTGAACCCAGTCTCATATTTTTGACTAAGGGTCAACCAGTGCTGATTCAGGTCGGCATCGGATGTCCAAGTGTTGAAAATGTACCACAAGACATCATATTAAAGCAATATGAAGTGTCCATGAGAGTATCAGTTTGAGGAAATCAGATTGGTCTCCAGTTTCACACACAACCATCGTTTTTATAGTTCCCGGCATCAACTCGCTAACTCGTTGATACCGAGAACTATGGGACGGATGTTCATGGTGGTTTTTAACCCCAAAGAGGTCAGCATCCCAAAAAATGGCAAGAAAAGAATTTTCGTTTACAATGATGAGATTTGTAATTAACAGAGGAAAAACCCGAGGTCATCGTTAGGGCAAGATCAGACAGAAGGGCCCGAGAAGAGGTCATGATCCGACCAGAAGAGGTCATGTTTCGACCAGATGAGGTCATGTGCATCATTCATAAAGTTGTGATGTGACTATAGCAACTTGCAAGGTCATCCTCTGACACACGCCACCGCGTGAACGAGTGATACAGGGTGGCATCATAAGGTAGCGTATGACACTAGCCAAGAAAGGGGTGATTAATGAAGTGTCAGATGTCAGGTTTACTTTCGGTAATGGCAGACTCACGTGGCTGACGTCATGAAGATATGAGAACAATGTTACTTTTTCTTAGTATATAAGGGGATAGTAAAAACATTTGTAAAGGTTAGCAAAATTTCACTCAAGCATATTTGTAAGAAAACACTACGCGAACAGCTTGGTATCATACGGCCACCCTTTAAAAGAGGTCGGTCGAGCTCGGTTCAGTTATAAATTCAGTATTCCACTTTGTTGCCGTGGACGTATGCTGGATTCATTTCGCTGAACCACGTAAAATCCTCTGTCTTTTTTGTATTGTTCTTGTTTGCTGCTAAGTTTGTTTTTGGCCCACATAACCAAACAAATTCACGGTTAGAGGATGATTGTTCTGAGAGCGGTATCACAAACTTGCCCATGTGACGAAAATCACCTGTCAACATTAATTAATTGGTGATTGATCGATGATTAAATACCATAGGTTGAAGGTACAATTCTAATTTTATATATATATAATATATATATATAAGATATATATATATATATATAATTGATATTTATTTTATTTGTCAATAATAAGACAAGTCACGTGATTATGGGTTAATATTTATAATTAGTCAAAAGAGTAGGAGAATGCTACGTGGTGGGCATAATAGCGACGTATCAGCTTTTATTACTCAACAAAGCAAATTTATGTTTTGGGAGAGCCGAGATGTGGAAAAGTATCGAAATAGTAATTAAATTAGTAATTTGGATGAGTCGTACCTGTCGGTGTTAATATGTGAACAACTGGGGCGGGTGCTGAAACCCAAATTCACGTAAAGAAATATAATGGCCAGCCTGTTGTTTTCACTATATTCAAAATTCAAAGTTTCACAGACCAAATTTTTTTTTTAATATTGTCAAATCATTTCAATCATTACACGCCTTTGAATTCAAAATTTCAGTTACCAAGAATAAATAAACCAGCTAGTTGATGCCATGGTTGGGAAATTATAAGAAGTAGACAAAACAAAAAAGAGGGCTACTACTCCCACCTCCCCAAAATTTCCACATCCTCTCTCTCTTATTTAAAATGTCAAAATTACCCATCTCTTTTATAAAAATTCATTCCCCCAATATATATACACTTATTTAACACTATATATATATATAAATATATATATATATATATATATTAATTTAACAGAACTTACATTTTTTTATTTTTTAATTAATTTTTTTAATTTTGTTTTTTTTTTTTAAAATTTATATTTTTTTGTTCTTTATATATCTAATCTTTTTTATTTGTTTAATAAATATTACAAATTTCATATTTATTATTAATTATTTTGTGTTCATTTATTCATTTAATTTTTGTGATTTTTTTTAATTTATTCAACACTACTTATGTATTATAAAAATATTCTCATGTATTTCAGAGAAATATATATTTAAAAAAGAGTACAAATAACAACATAAAAAAATACATTTAAAAATATAAAAACCACAAATTCTAATCTATGTTGCCTCCAAAGTCTCATCCTAGTGCACATGGTGAGATACTCAATACTTCGTACCATAATTGATTACGAATTCTATAACGAGTTGCCCATTCTTTAGTTTCGTATGATAAATATTCCCACCACCACATTGGGATGGGTGGTACAGGGTAATGAGGGTGTAAGAAAACTTGCACAAATGTCTACCAACATGAGCAATAGCTATTTCTTGTCCCACAATTCTTTACTATGGATTGACCTTCAACAAGATGTCGTGGCGGTTTGTACTTTCCTCCTCTTTCACACATAAGATGACACTTTGGCATCTTGCCACCTTTTAAATTAGCAGAATTTTTAATCACTACCACAATATTATTTTCTAGACCAACTCTTTTTGCCCAACTTATCATATCTTCTCTATTTTCAAAGATCTACATAAAAAAATATAACGAAAATGTATAAATAAAATATGCATAATTTTAATTTCTCTACTTTAAAAAAAGTACGGATATACATAATACAACGATAATAACTAACCCGGTCTGTAGTAAATTCAGTTGTATAATCACGACTATTGTTGGAGATGCTTTCCCCACTTCGAACTTCATTCTCGCCTGACCAACTATCTGAAAATGAGCCCAAGTTATAGTTATCCATAATGTTTTCCGAAAATGATAACTCTATTATAAGAAGAGAAAATGATATGCTGAAGGGGAATGAGTAAATGAGATGAAAGAGACTCAAATGATAATACATTCAAACTTACAAACTACATTTTTATATAAGAAGTAAACACAAATAAAACAAATAACTTTTAATAAAGTAAGAGTAGATATGGATACTGACTTACGAAATTAAATAAAACAAACAACTTTTAATAAAGAAAATATAAAATCAGAATCAGAATCTACACTACTTTTAATAAAGTAAATTTTTTTAATAAAGTAAAAGTAGATATGGACTGATTCACGAAATTAAATAAGACAAATAATTTTTAATAAAGTAAAAATAAAATCATAATCATAATCAAATAGACTATGTCAAAATTTATTTTATATTGTTAATTAAATTAAAAAAATCATAAAATAAAATTAATAATAGTAAATTTGTAATATTTATTAAACAAATAAAAAATAGAAAAAAATAAAAATTTGAAATTTAAATCCCAAAGAAAACTACGTCATAGTTTTGTTGGGGCGCAAAACTATGTGAGTGGGAAGGAAAGTTTTCACTCCCATTGGGGCAAATTTGAAATTTCCAGGGAGACAAAAGGAGGGGCGCATGTCGGGGGGGTGAGAGTAGTAGTTTTCAACAAAAAAATAGTATATAATATATGTAGTTGTTTTATATTTTTTTATTATCGATTAATCAAATAAATTTTATTTGTATAAAATTATTCATAAAACTAACTTATAGTAGAAAAGAACCATGATTGTGGGATGGGCGTGCGACGTCGCACACTAAAATGGTGTATGATGGGTACCGTCGCACACACCAATCACACACCATTTTGGTGTGTGACGGATGTCGTCGTACACCCGTCGCACAATCATGCTGTATGTCCACCTAAGATTGACATTTTATCGAATACTTTGCGCGATTTTTTTAATAAAATCTTACATATTTAATCTCCATCATTTGATTTCCATTTTATTTTTAATTACTTATGTTTTGTGATTTGGAGAGAGAAGAAGGAGGATGGAAGAGAAAGAGAGTAAAAAAAATTACACAGTGTTTACATAAATAGTGGAAGAAGAATGTATTCTTGTGTTATAAAAATATTTTGATCTATTTTTTTGATTATTGGTTATAATGTGTTGATGGTGTTTTCAGGCACTATGTTATTTAAGCAGCAGCACGAGGGGTAAAAAAGGTAATTCACTTCTCAGTCAAGATTATTGATGCCGACCCTGTAGGGTTATTAGGGGGTGAGTCCGGTAACGCAAACGGAAGCGGTGAAAATCCGATTTTCAGATTTCAAAACTTTTTCTCGGATAATTAAATAAACATATTTATTTAATATTCCAATAATCAAATTATGAAAATAAATTCAATAAAATAATTTTAAGTGAATTTACCGAAATATACCCTTGCTTTGTATTTTTGTCCGTTTTAGTCCGAAATTGATCCAATCAATTTTGAATAATTCTAAATCATTTCTAAGATGAACTTATGATGTTCAAACATCAAAACACCAAAGCAACCAAAATCCCCAATTTTCCTTATCTTGGCCGAATGCACCATTTGGTGCCTAAGTTGACCATTTGGTCATTTCATGCTTCAAAACTCATCCAAATGAAATCCAATCAACATGAAACTTTGCATGCATCATATACACACCCAAATTCTCAACATATATGAAAACCCCCAAATTTGGAATTAGTTAAAAACCCTAATTTTTCAATTTCCTCAAATTGGACAAATTAGACCAAATACATTAAATCAATTACTTCAATCATCATTCTTCCATCCAATCCAAGTCTCAACACAATGAAACAACTCAAGATCAAATCTAGGTCATTTAAGAGTGGGTCAATAACTCTAGATTAGCAACATGGTTTCATAAACCTTAAAAGAATCCTTACAACTACAATAGTCACAAGTTTCCTTCACCATACATGCTCAACACTTCTATCAAACTTCCACCAACAAAAACACAAAGAAATAAAGAAAGAAATAATCTAAGAACATCACATGTTGAAGCCTTGAACCTAAGGAACATATTCCTCTCTAATAGTAAGTTGGAAAAACTTACTAAATTCCAAGCTATCTTTGATTTTGTCTTTCTTTTCTCAAGCTTCCTTTGCCTTTCTTCAATGGAGTTTATTTTGATAAAGTGTATTAGGTTAAGTGTATCATGAAATGAAAATCAATTTATACTTGTTTCATTTGGCCTTTGGCCGAAAATGACTAAGGCAAAAATAAGGAAATTTATTTCAATTTCATTTCAAAATTCATTTGGTCAACTTGGACAAATATCTTATAAACAACTTTATTAGATATTTATTTTGGTCAACAAATGCAACTAATGTCATTTACTTTAAATATCCTAACATAAGATATTTATATTTTAATTAATTTAATCATTTAACAATTAAATAATTAATTAATTAATCAAATACAAATATATTAAATATATGTATAATATTTACATTAATATTAAAAACATATATTTATTTAGGAAATAAGTCAAATAACTCATTTTGACTATTAATTAATGTGTATTTAAATTAATCAAGTATTAAATGTAAATACACAACAATTAGGAAATGACTATCTAGTCTCTTTAGCATGTATCTTGCGTTTAACTATTAAACGACTTTATAAATAATCAATATTATTTATTTATGTTGCTCTAGTGCTCAACGAGTATGTTTCATTATTGAGACTCTCTAGGTTCAGGTATATCCGTCACGAAATCAAATTTCGTGTCCATAATCTATCCACCCGTAGATTATGACGATCACGGATAATCTCGCTGAACCATACAGGTCGAGGTCATGGCAAATGTATAATTCCTCCGTCACAGGTATCCGGATAAATCCCAGAGATATAGATGTAAACGTCAAATCTCTATCGGGATTATCCAGTCGACTATTCTATTAGCAATCTCAAAAAGAATGTTTAGAACTAGCTTCTAAACTTTACCACGGGCCCATGGTTTTATCTGATTGCTAATCATATGGACTACCTATGCTCTGATACACAGAACTGACGGATCCTATCTTGATACTCATAGGACACCCTGAGGATCTATCTACACCCAACGAACAGACAGAGGTCTGATCTAAATAGATCAGTGACATGACTGCCGTCTAAGTGTAGAAGATGTCTCATGTGCCCACAATGGCATCTCAAGTCTAAGAATCACAAGTGCTACTCAACCCAAGAAGATTCTTATTGACGCTGGTGTACCATCCATTAAGAATCTTCGGTGAGTCGTTCAGTGTTTATCCGCTATAAACACCTACACGTCTATACTAGTCTCCAAGACTAATGGTTCATTGAGAAACCATTGGAATCATATATTCCAGTATACGACATGTACCGGTCTCAACGGGTTTACTATACCGACCAAGTAGTGTAAACCTTGACCAGGAACTGTCTGAGAATGACAACGTCATGATACTTCTCAATGTCCATTGCGACGCTTTTGCAACTGTATCATGACTAATCATTCTCGGGTCATTACGTCTTTACCATATAGAAATATAGATTATATTATAGAAACTGCATATATTATTCATAATAATAATGTTTTACAGAAGTATTTAACAGAAATACAACCGGGAATTGGCGCTCTGAGCACCAACCCCAACAGACCCGACCACTAAAGAGTCCACAGTAAGGGGCCGGGAACTTTACGGTTAGTGACCGAGCACTTGAGTTCAAGATGACCGGGCAATTATCAGGTCGACAGCAGCATTCTCAGTACAAAAGACTATTATGACCGACCACATGAAGACCGAGCATAGGGCAAGACATGTTCGGGAAAATAAGGCATTCTATCCATATGAGATAAGATAATAAGTATCCTACTTTCATGGGGTAAACTAGTAAGTCAATGTCCTAGTATGATAAAGGAAGTAAATGTAGTTTTTGACTAGGAATCCTTATGGAAAAAGGGAATAGTTTTGACTAGGAATCCTTATGGGAAAAAGAAATAGTTTCAACTAGGAAATTCTTGTACAAATAGGAATATGATTTCTTCACCATTATAAATAGGAGGGTAGAGTGAGTGTAGAGAGGGACAAGAAAAAGAGAGAACAGCAACAGGGAAGAAAAAAGAGAACCAATATCATCATCAGAATCACCAAGCTCTGACTTGTAAAAACACAAAGAACGGTCTGAGAAGTGCATTTGAATAATAAAAGTATCATCTTGTTTGTGCCCGTGGACGTAGGTCGGATCCAAATCCACCGAACCACGTTAAATCTCCTTGTTGATTGGTGTATTATTTGTCTTTTCCTAAGTTTGCTTTTGGTCCCCCATAACCAAACAAATTCACTATTGAGGGAGGATTATCTCGGGAGTAATATTCCCATATTCCCCTGAGACCAAAATCAGCCGTCAACAGTTGGCGCCGTCTATGGGGAAACTGGACAAAAAGCAACTCGTGTAGTAAGACAATGGCGGAAGGCGGAAACCACCAATCATCAGGAAACTCAGCCGCAACTCGGATGGAGAAGATCGAGGAGAACCTAAGGAAAGAAAGGAAGGAAAATCAAACCTTACTAAAAACCATAGTAGACCGGTTGAAAAAGATAGAGGGAGCACACGACGAGGCCGGGACTAGCCGACGAAGGAACGAAATAGCAGAGGGAAAAAGAATTGTTAATACAAGTGAGGACGACAGACCCCGGAGAAGGGGCCCATACAGGGTAAAATCTGTAGTGGTTCAGGAAGACTCCCAAACTGAAGACATGTGGGAGGAAGAAGATGACAAATCGTCACCAAACTCCTCCTATAATAGCCCTCACGATGCCAGGAAAAAGGGAAAGAATGTGACGAAAGAGCACGGGAAAATACCGAACCTGAGAAGCACCACGCCCAAAGACAGCAGCATGAAATCTTGGCTGCGGGAGGAACTAGCCAAATGGGGAGTATTCCCCAACACAGACATAGGAGATGCCCGGGACGGTAAAGATGAGCCCCCCTCACAGAAGAAATAAGGTCAGAAAAATTCCCAAAAAGATTCAGCATGCCAACCATGGCGCCATACAAAGGCCATACCGATCCCAAAACCCACGTTGAAGGTTTCGTCCTACTAATGGAGGAACAAGGGGTAACGGGGGACGCCATTTGCAAAGTGTTCCCATTAACCCTGGCCGGACCGGCCATCCTATGGTATAGAAGCCTAGCCCCAAGAAGGATCAGCAGCTTCACTCAACTCAGAAAGTCATTCATACGGCACTTTAAAGGGGCTTGTGTCCCCAGGAAAACGATTGGAGAACTAAGGCTTATGAAACAAGGAGATGACGAGCCCCTGAAAAATTTTATTGAAAGATACCACATTTTGGTGCTCGAGGTCGGAGCATACGAGTCATCTGAAGCGCTAGAAAGTCTCAAGGGAGGTTTGAAGGTCGAGAAGTTGTGGACTCATCTAAGAATCCAAGACACACCAGATTATGCCACCACTCTAGAGGTAGCCAGGAAATTTGTCTTAGTAGAAAGCGAAGAAAAGATCTCTCGAAGGGGGACGGCCATCGGCTCGAGACTGGATTTTTGCTCCGCCGAGGACACTTAGTTTTTTCAGCTCGGGGTCGGGGTACGTCCCACCGAGTCAGCCCTTCGACTGGGGACGTAACATTCCCCCAGGTCCAAGTGCCTTTTTCAGCTCGGGGTCGGGGTACGTCCCACAGAGTCAGCCCTTCGGACTGGGGACGTAACATTCCCCCAGGTCCAAGTGCCTTTTTCAGCTCGGGGTCGGGGTACGTCCCACCGAGTCAGCCCTTTTGACTGGGGACGTAACATTCCCCCAGGTCCAAGTGCCTTTTTCAGCTCGGGGTCGGGGTACGTCCCACCGAGTCAGCCCTTTGGACTGAGGACGTAACATTCCCCCAGGTCCAAGTGCCTTTCTCAGCTCGGGCTCGGGGTACGCCCCACCGAGTCAGCCCTTCGGACTGGGGACGTAACATTCCCCCAGAACCAAGTATCTCTCTTGGCTCGAGGTCCTCAGGGGCATACTCGATGCATAGGGTCCGTGAGAAGCATAGCATGGGGAGGGATGATACCCCTGTGGCGATTGCTTGCTCCAGTGTTACCGAACATAAGGAGGGATATGCCCTTAATGTGTCGAACATTCTTTGATCCTCACTTACCCGATGCAATGGATCCGTGGGAAAGCATAGCACGAGGAGTGATGAGGCCCCCGTGACGATTGCTAACTCCAGTGATGCCGGACCTAAGGAGGAATGTGCCCTTAGTATCCCGGACGCTCTTTGATCCATTCATCATTTGGATCCAAGAGAGGCGCATCACGGGGATGCGTTGTGCCCCTGTAGCGTGTGTCTGCTCCAGCGTGGTAAGGAGGAGCCCTCATACAATACACAGGCTCCACAGTGACCCGACGTGTAGAGGATGTACCCTCACCATTCAAACGCTCAACTGATCCAAATCCTGGTTCGCCGGTACACTGAATTGAAAGATTCAGAATTGTGTTTTAGAGGCCTCGGGCAGGACGCTGTTTTGAGGCATCTGTGCTGTTGTTTACATTTGTAAAAAGTTTTCTTTTGGGACAAGTGCCGGTCACCCCCACTTTTTTGGTCTTATTTTTTGATTTTGTTTTTCACTGGTCTGGCAAGGGGACGCCCGTGCCAGATTCGGTAGGGCTTCACAAGGTTGATTCAATTCCCTTCTGAGCAAGTCCCAAAGATTACCTGGCTCGGGGCTGGATTTCGTTCCGCCGAGACCACGTGGTTAATCAGGCTCGGGCTGGATTCGTTCCGCCGAGGCCACTTGGTTAATTAGCTCTGGGCTGGATTCGTTCCGCCGAGGCCACTTGGTTAATTAGCTCTGGGCTGGATTCGTTCCGCTGAGGTCACTTGGTTTCTCTCAGCTCGGGGTCGGGTTACGTCCCACCGAGTCCGTCCTTTTGGTCTGGGGACGTAACATTCCCCAAGGGCCAAGTTTTCATCTCAGCTCGGGGTCGGGTCGTGTCCCACCGAGTCCATCCTTTTGGTCTGGGGACGTAACATTCCCCTAGGGCCAAGTGTTCATCTCAGCTCGGGGTCGGGTTACGTCCCACCGAGTCCGTCCTTTTGGTCTGGGGACGTAACATTCCCCCAAGGCCAAGTCTTCATCTCAGCTCGGGGTCAGGTCGTGTCCCACCGAGTCCGTCATTTTGGTCTGGGGACGTAACATTCCCCCAGGGCCAAGTGTTCATCTCAGCTCGGGGTCGGGTCGTGTCCCACCGAGTCCGTCCTTTTGGTCTGGGGACGTAACATTCCCCCAGGGCCAAGTGTTCATCTCAGCTCGGGGTCGGGTCGTGTCCCACCGAGTCCGTCCTTTTGGTCTGGGGACGTAACATTCCCCCAGGGCCAAGTGTTCATCTCAGCTCGGGGTCGGGTTACGTCCCACCGAGTCCGTCCTTTTGGTCTGGGGACGTAACATTCCCCCAGGGCCAAGTCTTCATCTCAGCTCGGGGTCGGGTCGTGTCCTACCGAGTCCGTCATTTTGGTCTGGGGACGTAACATTCCCCTAGGGCCAAGTGTTCATCTCAGCTCGGGGTCGGGTCGTGTCCCACCGAGTCCGTCCTTTTGGTCTGGGGACGTAACATTCCCCCAGGGCCAAGTGTTCATCTCAGCTCGGGGTCGGGTTACGTCCCACCGAGTCCGTCCTTTTGGTCTGGGGATGTAACATTCCCCCAGGGCCAAGTGTTCATCTCAGCTCGGGGTCGGGTCGTGTCCCACCGAGTCCGTCCTTTTGGTCTGGGGACGTAACATTCCCCTAGGGCCAAGTGTTCATCTCAGCTCGGGGTTGGGTCGTGTCCCACCGAGTCCGTCCTTTTGGCCTGGGGACGTGACATCCCCTCAGGGCCAGGTGTTCTTCTCAGCTCGGGGTCGGGTCATGTCCCACCGAGTCCGTCCTTTTGGTCTAGGGACGTAACATTTCCCCCGGAGCCAAGTGTTCATTTCAGCTCGGGGTCGGGTTACGTCCCACCGAGTCGGTCATCGTCAGCATAAGGGCAAAACATTGTCTCCACGGGTAGATATCGGGATCCTCGTTGACTGAGCACATGAGGGTGGCAGGAAGGACCAGATTTGCAGCCAAGGCATTTTTCTCTGCGATTCCTGGATTGACCACCGACGAATTCATCGGCACACCATCTTTTTTATAGTTCCCGGCATCAACTCGCAAACTCGTTGTTACCGAAAAGTAGGGGACAGATGTTGATGGTGTTTTTAGGTACTATGGTATTTAAGACAGCGCGACAAGGGCAAAAGGGTAATTTTCTCCTTGGTCAAAGATCATTAATACCGACCCGACCACATGAGTGAGTGGCCGAAAACTTTATGATTCGATAACCGACCACTTTGGTTCGGATGACCGATCACTATCAGATCGGTAGCAGCATTCTCAGCACAAAGGACCATCATGACCGACCTCATGAAGACCGGATTCCCCGACGATGGCAGAAGGCGGAAATCACCAATCGTCGGGGAATCCGGCCACAGATTGGATGAAGAAGATAGAAGAAAGCATAAGGAATGACATGGAGGATAGTCAGGCCCTCCTAAAAACCATGATCGACCGACTGGAGAGAATGGAAATGGGGAACCGCGAGAAGCCCGAAACCAGAGCTAATCAAAGAAGATGAGAGATAGCAGATGGAAAGAGGGTTGTGGATACAAGTGAGGATGATGGACCTAGGAGGAGGGGGCCTTACGGATAAAATCCATAGTTGTGGAAAAAGATTCACAAGCAGAGGACACATGGGAAGAAGAATAGAGACTTTCGACAGATTCCTCTTATGATAGTCTCTGCTACACTAGAAGAGGAGGCACATAGTACGACGAGACTATTCAGGAGATCCCAAGGCGTGAGGAACACCGCACCCGTGGCAATAGACATGAAGAAAGGCGCAGAAGGCGACATGGCGGCCCAAATAGCGAGGTAAAATCTTGGTTAGAGAAAGAGATGGCCAAGTGGGGGCAAGCCTCAAAACAGGTACAGGAGACGCCCGGGATGACAAAGAGGAATCCCCCCTCACAGAAGAAATAAAATCAGCAAAATTCCCGAAAAGGTTCATCATGCCGACCATAACGCCCTACAAAGGCCATATGTTTCTTTCCGGCTCGGGTCTGCTCTTGTACCGCCGAGACCGATGTCTTTTTCCGGCTCGGGTCTGCTCTTGTACCGCCGAGATCGATGTTTGTTTCAGCTCGGGGTCGGGTTACGTCCCACCGAGTCGGCTTCTTCGGCCTGGGGACGTAACATTCCCCCAGAGCCAAGTCTTTCTTTCAGCTCGGGGTCGGGTTACGTCCCAACGAGTCGTGCTTATCGGCCTAGGGACGGAACATTCCCCCAGGACCAAATGTCTCTTTAGCTCGGGGTCCTCAAAATATTCAGGGACATACTCGATGCATAGGATCCGTGAGAAGCATAGCACGGGGAGGGATGATACCCCCGTGGCGATTGCTTGCTCCAGTGTTACCGAACATAAGGAGGAATATGCCCTTAATGTGTCGAACACTCTTTGATCCTCACTTACCCGATGTAATGGATCCGTGGGAAAGCATAGCACGGGGAGTGATGAGGCCCCCGTGACGATTGCTAGCTCCAGTGATGCCGGACCTAAGGAGGAATGTGCCCTTAGTATCCCGGACGCTCTTTGATCCATTCATCATTTGGATCCAAGAGAGGCGCAGCTTGGGGATGCGTTGTGCCCCTGTAGCGTGTGCCTGCTCCAGCGCGGTAAGGAGGAGCCCTCATGCAATACACAGGCTCCACAGTGACCCGACGTATAGAGGATGTGCCCTTACCATTCAAACGCTCTCCTGATCCAAATCCTGGTTCACCGGGACACTGAATTGAAAGATTCAGAATTGTGTTTTGGAGACCTCGGGCAGGACACTGTTTTGAGGCATCCGTGTTGTTGTTTATACTTGCGAAACGTTTTATTTTGGGACAAGCGCTAAGTCGCCCCCGCCCTTTAATTTTATTTTTCAAAGTTTTGTTTTCGTTTTCCACTGGTCTGGTAAGGGGACGCCAGTGCCGGACTCAGTAGGGCTTCAAAAGGTTGATTCACTTCCCTTCTGGGTAAGTCCCACCTGATTAATCGGCTCCGGGCTGGATTCGTTCCGCCGAGGCCACTTGATTCGTTCCGCCGAGGCCACTTGATTAATCGGCTCGGGGCTAGATTCGTTCCGCCGAGGCCACCTGATTAATCGGTTCGGGGCTGGATTCGTTCCGCCGAGGCCACTTGATTAATCGGCTCGAAGCTGGATTCTTTCCGCCGAGGCCACTTGATTAATCGGCTCGAAGCTGGATTCCTTCCTCCAAGGCCACTTAGTTATTCGACTCGGGGTCGGGTTACGTCCCACCGAGTCAGCCCTTTGGACTGGGGACGTAACATTCCCCCAGGTCCAAGTGTCTTTCTCAGCTCAGGGTCGGGGTACGTCCCACCGAATCAGCCATTCGGACTGGAGACGTAACATTCCCCCAAGTCCAAGTCCAGTGCCTCTCTTCACTCGGGGTCGGGTTACGTCCCACCGAGTCTACCTCTTCTGGACTGGGGACGTAACATTCCCCCAGGTCCAAGTGTCTTTCTCATTCAGCTCGGGGTCGGGGTACATCCCACCAAGTCAGCCCTTCGGACTGGGGACGTAACATTCCCCCAGGCCCCTCTCTTCGGGGTCGGGTTACGTCCCACCGAGTCTACCTCTTCGGACTGGGGACGTAACATTCCCTCTAAGTGTCTTTCTCAGCTCTGGGTCGGGGTACGTCCCACCGAGTCAGCCATTCGGACTGGGGACGTAACATTCCCCCAGGTCCAAGTGCCTCTCTTCATTCGGGGTCGGGTTGCGTCCCACCGAGTCAGTCCTTCGGACTAGGGACGTAACATTCCCCCATGACCGAGCATCTCTCACAGCTCGAGACAGGATCACATGCCACCGAGCACATCATCGTTAGCTCAGAGGCAAAATTTTCTCCTCACAATCGAGATTGGATCAGTCAGGGGTCAGGACCTCCAAATCTCTGGTACAGATATTACAGAGGAGGAGTCATTTTTAGTTTGGACAAAAAGTAGAACTTCATCTCCTGATGGAACGACCCAAGTAAGCAATTTGCTTTGAGGTGGAGAATCGTTCAGAATAGGGTCAGCATCTCCAATAACCGAGGATATGAAGATAGAAACAGAAGACTTAGTTGATGGCGAAGGCAATTTCTCTGTGATTTCTGAAGCGACCACCAACAAAGCGATCAGCACACCATCTTTATATAGTTCCCGGCACCAACTTGCATACTCGTTGGAACCGAAAACTAGGGGACAGATGTTGATGGTGTTTTCAGACACTATGTTATTTAAGCAGCACGACAGAGGTAAAATAGGTAATTCACTTCTCAGTCAAGATTATTGATGCCGACCCGACCACTAAAGAGTCAACAGTAAGGGGCCGGGAACTTTACAGTTAGTGACCGAGCACTTGAGTTCAAGATGACCGGGCAATTATCAGGTCGACAGCAGCATTCTCAGTACAAAAGACTATTATGACCGACCATATGAAGACCGAGCATAGGGCAAGACATGTTCGGGAAAATAAGGCATTATATCCATATGAGATAAGATAATAAGTTATCCTACTTTCATAGGGTAAACTAGTAAGTCAATGTCCTAGTATGATAAAGGAAGTAAATGTAGTTTTTGACTAGGAATCCTTATGGAAAAAGAGAATAGTTTTGACTAGGAATCCTTATGGGAAAAAGGAATATTTTCAACTAGGAAATTCTTGTACAAATAGGAATATGATTTCTTCACCATTATAAATAGGAGGGTAGAGTGAGTGTAGAGAGGGACAAGAAAAAGAGAGAACAGCTACAGGGAAGAAAAAAGAGAACCAATATCATCATCAGAATCACTAAGCTCTGACTTGTAAAAACACAAAAAACGGTCTGAGAAGTGCATTTAAATAATAAAAGTATCATCTTGTTTGTGCCTGTGGACGTAGGTCGGAATCTAAATCCACCGAACCACGTTAAATCTCCTTGTCGATTGGTGTATTATTTGTCTTTTGCTAAGTTTACTTTTGGTCCCCCATAACCAAACAAATTCACTATTGAGGGAGGATTATCTCGGGAGTAATATTCTCATATTCCCCTGAGACCAAAATCAGCCGTCAACATAATGAATAAAAAAACTTAATTATAATTAATCGGAAAAAATGTATTTTTTTGTTGGCTTTAATTTCCTGTGATAGTTTTGACTTTGATGGGTACAATAAAATGCCACCCACTGCCATTATCCTTCGTGTCTCCGTCTATTTGAAGAGTTGGATTTCTATGATGTTTTCCCATCAGATGACTGGTTACTCTCTTATAATGACGTGTATAATTCGAAGATGTGTAAACCCTGGTTCGATGACATGTCACAAGAATGTTTTGGAACTTGATGAACCAGAATTTGTGAACCGTAGAGATAACACTACTATAAAAATACTAATTTATGATTTATTTTTTTTTATGAAAAAAAAAATATGTCACGAAATATATCATAGATCCATGATTATTTTGTGTTATAAAACTACTTATTTAATAAAATTATGACATATTTATAATCACAAGAAAATACCTTATATTTTTCATTTTTCTCATAATTTATTATAAAAATAATATTATAGAAAACTGTCATAAATTAAAACTATGTCGCTTTATTTTATGAATAAATATGTAATATTTATGACATATTTCTATCATAAATAAAACGACGTCATTTAATTTATGACTGAATGTCATGAATCTATTGATAATAAAAATTATCAGTTCAAATCGATCACTACAAGAAACTGTGAAGTAGAGACGGACTAATATGTCGCTAATCCGTCGCAACATCATAGGCAGCGACGGAATAGAGACGGAATTTTTCCGTCTATATTCTCCTGGTCGCAAAAAAATAGCGACGGAAATGTTAATTTCGTCGCTAAATTTAGCGACGGAATTTTATTCCGTCTTGATTCGAACTTGTAACCTATTTACCTAAACTCAAGTGAAACGCCACCAAACCACATACGTTTCCTTAAAAAATTCATCTACACTGACAAAATTTAAAATTGATTCCCCTTCCATTAAAAAGATAATTCTCTCTCTAGATTCCTCCCCACACTACAACAAAATTGACTTTGTGGCCAAAATTTTCGCCACTAAAACTATTAGTGGCGAAAAAAATTTTCGCCATTAAAAGTATATTTTTTCGCCATTGAAGGTTACTTTCAGTGGCAGAAATTTCGCCACTAAAAGTCCATTTTTTCGCCACTGAAGATCATTTTTAGTGGCGAAATGATTTTTCGCCACTAAAAGTAGTACCTTTAGTGGCGAAATTTCTTTCCCACTAAAGTCTTTTTTTTTTTTAAAATGTAATAAAATAAAATAAATCCTAATTTTTAATATACCATATGATATTTTATATTGTAAAGTTTTACAATACATAAATTTTGATATATTAATTTAATGATCATATACATTAATATATGCAAATAGAATATTTGTATTTACAAGCAAAAAAAATATATATTGTTATAATATCAAAACATACAAATGATCAACAAATTAAAATTCAAAAATGAAAATTATTGTTGATTCCGTCTTAGTTCTAAGTTTACATTTTATATCCAAACTTTAAAATTGATGAGTCTCTTCAACAGTTTGTGATGACATGAACCGACGGCTGTTGCTCCGCACAAGCTGCAATATCAACACCAGATTTAAAATCAAATGACTATTGAACCAAAGTTTATACTAATAAAAATCATATGACTATTGAACCAAAGTTTAATTTTTAGTGGTGAAATGTTTTTCGCCACTAAAAGAATTTTTAGTGGCGAAATTATATTTCGCCATTAAAAGGTAGCTTTTAGTGGCGAAATTTATTTCCCCATTGAATTTTCGCCACTAAAAAACAATTTTCTTGTAGTGCCAAATCAACAAAACCATAACTTTATAATTTTACTTCCTTAACAAAACTCACCGTTGAAGAGCGCGACCTCATCTCCATCGTTCACAAAAACGTCGTCGGTTCTCTGCGTCGCAGTGATGGGTCTTAGCATAAACGTAAAGCATGAGGTGCCTTTAAGGACTTGTTTGGATGAAATACATCATGATTTAATAATGTATGGTATGGTATGATATTGTATGGTATTGCATTGTAATTATCGTTACCATATTTAGGAAGATATAGTATAGTATGATATGATTAAATAATCTGTCTTTGTTTTGTTTGATGGTATGGTATGGTTCCAAAAATGACTAATATGTACTCAACACATAAATTCATATTAAATCGTAAATCCATTTTTTTGTCAAAATTTAGATTCAATGAAAGACATAAAAATTAATATACAAAATAGATAACAAATATAAAAAATCACATGTTTAATAAAAAAAAATATTTGAAATTTTTTTTTATGATATAATAAAATTTCATCGAATTTAAGATGAATCAATAAGGGTTTATACCACAAGATTTAAGAGAAGTAAACAAATTTGAAGATAGTGGCACATACCTTATGAATTAAACAACTGCAAACTGAAGAAATTCGTCTAATCAAAAGGTCTCGTACTTAGTAGTTTTTGTTTGAAAGAAAGACAAATGATTTTGGAAGAAAGACAAATGAGTTTAACAAGAGAGCTACAGGTTGAGATAATTTTTTTCGTTTATTAATATAACATATTTAATAGGGTAAAATTAGTATTTTAAATTTTTTTTAAAAGATATTTTAGAAACATAAAATTATAAAATCATGGCAATCCATCAAATTCATGGTTTAAAAAACTCTCTATAATTCATGGTTTTCAAAATATGAGATAATAAAACTGAAAGTCAAACAAACAATATTTGAACTATACCATATTATATGAAATGATGATAAATCATGAATAAAAAAGGTGTAAGAGTTTGGATTGTTTGTTATGCTTTGCAGTGTGTTTCACGCGTTTTTTGTGTTTTTGCAGTTCAAACAAAAAAGAACAACCTGGCATCTGTTGGGGCAGTTGTGGGACACATATGTTGAGTTTTTTCTAAGGTCCCAAGATCAAACAAGACATGAAAACAATGCGTGAATACACCAACGGAGGTAGCGGAATACTCACATCGATCGGTTGAGTCGATTTGGAGACGAATCGAAGCCAAAAACGCACTGCCTTGCTCACGCCACTGCAACCAGTCCACTGCCGCAACTTTTCAGTTTTGAGCTGAGAAAACGGAGCTCCAAGCCTCGTCCGACGGATCCCGGCTCATGGGTGAACCTCCCTACCACCTTCGCAAGACTCGTAGTGTGCTAGCACTTGCGGTTTTTGCCACAAAAACCCAACCCTTGCTTCCCTAAAGTCACGCCCAAACCAGTCAAAAACAGTGAGCAGAATGTGTTTTTGGCGTGAGCAAGAATGAGAGAGAAGAGAGATACAAATGTGTATTGGTTGCTTATGAAATGCATTTGAAGTATATCTTATATACTAGTGTGAAAATTTGCTTTAATTTCACTTGCATTTACCTTTAATTTGAATTTCAAAAGTCAAACAAAAAGGTAAACACTATGCACATCAATTACACATCTAGTCCATCACTATTCACATCACCTTTATTAAAGTGACATGATGTCAAGTCACATCACTCAAAGTGAAAAGTGATTTGACGCTTGATGCGACTATTGATTTGACGCTTGATGCGACTTGCGTTGCCGCCACTCGAATTCGAAATACGAATGCGCTCGCAATCACACTCGGGCTCGGGTTCGTTCAAATTAACGAATTTAAACGATTTTTCCGTCGCGTCGTAATTAAATGATTACGCCTAGCGAATTCACTATTCACGTCGCTAACGAATTAATTATAAATTAATTCGTTCGCCCGAATTAAAATCTAATTTTAATTCCGCGTCGAAATCTAATTTCGTTTAATATATCGAATATATTAATTTATTGATTAATTCCAAATTAATCGTTATCTCTCTCTAGACGATATTTTATCCTAGATAAAATATCTCCGTAATTAATCCTAGATTAATTTTCTCTCTCTCTTCTATATAATCCCAGATTATTCAAGAGTGCGAGTTGTGCGTCATCGGTGGATTATTGGGAAGCGACCCATGAGATCTCCGGATAAGTTGGCAGTAAATACGGTCGTCGGAGTATCCGAATCACGTACGTACCAAGTACTACGTTCTACCGATTTACGAGACAAGGTCAAATCCTAGCAAAGCACCAAGTCATCCCAATTCTCCGGACATATCCTTTTAAGAATATTTGAGATCTATATCAAGCGTAGTATACAATTGTATTGTGCGTATCGGCCCAGTATCGGATAGTCACGTGCTAGGGCTGGGGCTGGATAAGTGTCTGCCCCGTCCGAAACACATATCGGATGTCTGGTAACTAGTCTCTATAATCGGATATTCATGACCTGGTCATAATATCACGATTGGATGCGCATCACTTAAGAGCACTAATACCGTATCATGTGTGACATCATCTCCACTATGACTGGAGTGATACTTCCGTCTCGACATCACATCCAATACACTACGATTCCTGACAAACCCAGAAGAGGTGAACACAGAACCAGTTAAGATCCCCCAACCACCAAAACCAAAGTTTACCGATTGTCGTAAGTATTAGCGATGCAAGTCTCAGGTTAAGACTATACACACCTACCTTGATTTCGGCCTCCCATAGACACCTAGTCATAATACCAATGGGATTCCGAAGGGTCTATCTAGAGCGAAGCTGTTTCCCGTACCATCGGTGAAACACGACCTCCTATCGCACTTGCACAAGTATCCAATACTTATATATATGAGAACTATGCCGTTGTGCCCTCACAACGCGCACAAGTGCAATACTAGCCTATTCCGCATTATCGATGTCCAGTCTCGATAATACTACGGCTAGGGATATTTAATGATTAATCCTTCGTGGACTGATACTGTCTCATATCATCTCAATCCAGGAACTAATCATAGGGACCTCTCTTCATTTATATATCTATGGTGATCTAATCACAAATGACGAGAGTGCAATTTCCTTGTTACATAGTTAATTTTGCTACAGCAACACAATGTTCTGTGCAAATAGTGACGCTATGGGTCATATTATCCAACAATCTCCCACTTGGCACGTAGCGAGTCACTCAAGTGTCCTACACCCGAACTATGTAAGGTTCGCTCAAATTGCTGAGGAAAGGTTTTCGTCAGCGGATTTGTTTGATTATCATTTGACGCGATTTATACGATCATCACATCGCCACGATGTATGATCCGAACGAATCAGATGATATAGAAGTATATATCTGGATCGTCGATGAGACCTTTAATTCCTTAGCCTGTGCTGACGCCTAGCTCAGCTGCTAACAGAACTATATCTAATCTAATTAGATTTACTTTCGACCCAAAAGACTTATATTGCTGCCTCAACTGCAGCAATAATCCGCATTTGTTGTTTATTCGGCAACAGTTATCTTGCTTGGAAGATTTCCAGCTCACTGTCCCGGTGTTCAAACTTTATAGTACCGTAGTATTTTATCGTTTGGAAACTTGCTGCAGTGATCCCAGTCACTTCAAGTTCTCCTTCTTCATAGTAAAGATAGCATCTTTAGTTCTCAGAGATACTAACAGATGTTCTTAACTTCAATCCGTGACTATCACTTGGATTGACCCGATTGTGACTCCATATGCTCGAAGCGTATGAGACACCAATACAAGTACATTTTAAATGTACAATTTCCCAGAGAGTGTTAACAACTCCAAATCTATCCCAATAGATCTTTATTCCTTGAATAAAGGTTGTTACTCCCCAGAATTCTACGGAGAATTTCTATGAAAGAATATTTATGAAAGCCAAGCTTTCACCAATAGCTATATGGGAATATGGGAATTTCACTGTTAGTGCGCTCTCCCACTTACCTCCTTATATACACAAGAATTATTTCGTTTTGAGTCAAATCATATACCATTATGATTATTTCAAAACGTCAGTTCCAAGAACCTTATGCTTGCTTAATCCAAACATGGATCGAATAACCCGCAAACCTTGTTTGTCGGTTATACAAAATCGTCAGGATGTTGTAACATCCTCCAAAAGGTTTCCTTTTCAGGAAAGCGATTTTGATTTATAACTGACACATTTCATAAATGAAATATACAGTTATTTTCAAGCATTTTCAAAATGGATTTACCATGGCAACAGGTAAAAGGTTGAACCGTTATTAACACAATGTTGATAACGATACCTTTCCGTCAAAAGCCTAGCTTTGTACGTTGGTATGTTGCCATCCATGTATGTCTTTCTTGAAGACGTTTAATGTACCATAGGCACAATGCCTTATGGTACAACAACTAGTATCCAAAATAGTTGTTATACATGGAATCCATTTTGGATTCATGGCACTTTGCCATAACAGAGAGTCGATACCTTGTATCACTTCCTCAAAACGTAGTCGGATGGTACACCTCCATAAGATTGACATCATTATGGGGTGAGATCAGAAACCCATACCCTAGGTTGTTTTCTGACTCTATCCGATCTACTAGTTTCTTGTGTATTTGAAGGTTAATGGTATAGTTTCATCATAGATGAACTATTTGTGTTCCATTAAGGACTTCGTGCCTTGAACAGTATTACTCCGATTTTCATCGAGTATCACTATCCTCCCACTGACCACTGCATATCGATATTTCTCTCAGGAAAACCGCATGGTGAGCAACAATCATATTGTTCTCATGTGGGATTTATAAGTACTATACTTAAGGTTTCCCTTAGGATAACCTATATTGGCACTTATCCAATTTGGTCCTTAGTTTGGTATCATCCAAACGCTATGCCTAGCATACCCAAATTATCAGGAATGAGAAACCTCGTTTCTTCCCTGTTCATATCCTATATGATATCTGTCAAACAGATTTATATGGAACCTTATTCTAAATAAGTTTTGCACTGTTAATACATATCCTGTAGAAGGTAATAGTAGCTCAGAGCGACTCGTGATAAACCTTATCATGTCCAACAAAATTCGGTTTTAGTTCAGACACACTGTCTAACTGACGTGTCTCGGGAGGAGTTCTCACATGAAAGAACACCGTACTCTTTCATTTATATATGAAACTTACTGCTTAAGTATTTCCATTTCGGTCTTACCGTGGCGGAATAACACTATAGCCGATCTGTTTGTTTTCTTCGTGTCGAAACTTCAAAAGTTTTCGATCTGTGTTCTTCAAAAGAAACACATAACCACAACGTGATGCTACATCCGTTAAGGTCACGAAATATTCATGTTCACATCTAGCC
This sequence comes from Zanthoxylum bungeanum, assembly GCA_019454045.1. Classification (NCBI taxonomy): domain Eukaryota; kingdom Viridiplantae; phylum Streptophyta; class Magnoliopsida; order Sapindales; family Rutaceae; genus Zanthoxylum; species Zanthoxylum bungeanum. Next base: position 31,479 of record SKCR01041307.1, on the reverse strand, counting down.
TAGCTAGATATGGGCCCACTTATTTCACCATGAATAGGGCTAACAGATCGGTGGCTTTCACACTATTACCAAGTAAATAGTGTTTTAGGTGTTTTACCTAATAAACTAGATTTGCAGACCTTATTTGAATAGTCAAATCAGTCCTAGTACCCACTCTTCAAAAGTGTGGATATACGAGTCTTGTTTAATTGTGTCCTAGATAACAATGCCACAATAAGTCTCCATTGATCAAATCAATTTGAGCTATTTATTTGTCATTTTATATGTTTGAGATTTTTCTTTATATTCAAAATATAAATTCTGTTATTTACATCTAATGTATTTATCTCAGTATCATCTTTATATAATGAACACATAGTGTTCTAGAATATAAAGGTTTATCCAGAATGGATTAAACACTGATTTAGAGATAATGTCTCTAGTCAAACTAGTTACATTATAACAGTTCCTAATTTAAGTACATACCCGAAGGGTAGTTCCTAATTTAGGTATCTGCGGTCGAAACAGCGACTTTCGTCCCGTTTTCCGATTTGCAGAGAAATCTCGGCTTGAAGTCAGTATCCAGCTCATAGCGGATTCTGAACATCAATACATATATTTTATGTACCACACTAAGTATTTAAAATCTAATTTTAATACTAGTTGTGAACATAACTTTGACAAATATTTTTAAAGTTAGAGCCTCGCCCTATCTTTAATTCCTTCGTGTCTTCCATATCCAAATGGTAGTCACTTTGGGATATGTCAATTATCTTTTCAATATTTCACAAACTTTTGGCCAAGCCTTGGGTTTTAGAATATCGAAATGATGTGCACCTTGTGCTACATGCCCAATTGCAAACTTTGATTTTTTTCCACTAGAATAGTCAATTAATTGCCAACTTTAATACTTTTAAATCTAAAGATAGATTTATTGTAAGTATGTTAATTAAGCACTAAAGTCATCATCACATAAATCTTCCAAAGACTTTATGCTATACTATTTGCTTAATTATGGGCTTAGTCATAATAAGTTATTTTATCAAATAAATTAACCTATTGTTAATTCCCAATTGAAAATTAAATCATTTAAAACATTTAACCCAAGGATTATATATTTTAAATATTCAACCTTTCAATTCTTTCTTGATTTCAATAGTCCAACTATTTAATCAATTTAATAAGGTACTATTTATTATAATGATTACAATAACCCAATTATTTAATCAACTATAATTTTAATATTGATTACTATAATCCAATTATAAAATCAACTATCATTTTGATTCAATTATATTGATTACTATAATCCATTATAAAAATCAACTATATATTGAATGAGTTTGTATATAGTCCAACTATATATATTTTTAAAACAACATAAAATATTAGTCCAACTAATACTTTTGATTAATGTGACGAGAGAAAAATATAAATGAGCGTGTTTAGCGAGTAATTGAACGAATGTTGCAAATTCAATCTTGCCTCCCACTATTTTTTGTCGAGCCTCTAACCCTCTGTGGAGTACTCGGGAAACCGCGTTTCCTAGTGGGCTAGGATCCTGTCAAATAACATACAACCTTGACTTTGGCCAACAAGCTGTATGCTATTTAACCAGGTAGATCTCACAGATCAATTGGATCCAATCCAATTCCTAGATCCGGTTAGGTGGACATCCAAGTCCTAAACATATAACTTATGCCAATGTATCTAATACATTTTCCTATCCTTATCCTCCGAATCATCTAGGCCTTGGCTTTGGCACAACAAACCTAATGATTCCAGTTAAGCGGGACCCATTGACAAGGAAAGTTCGTAATCAATGTCTTTGGACAAGAAGTGATCTTGACTTTGGCCAACAAATCACAACTTGGACTAGACACCGATGTGGAACAAAACTCTCATGATTCAAATACATCCAATTGACAAGGTCTTGACTTTGGCCAACAAACCAATGCCAATCGGATCTTGAACAAGAATCATTCAATGGAAGGATAATCGCTTAATATAGAACGAGGGTTTTTCGCGTGCAAATTGGCTACCAATTTAATTATCTTTGTTAAGGTCTCATCATCATACACCCTTAAACATGCATTCTAAATACATAATAAAGCGAGTATGAAATAAAATAATAATGATATGCGGATGGATACTTTACACATTGATCCTAGATCAAATCTCTCCTTTCTCACTCAAGCTAGCACTAGTATTACTTCTACCCGTTACACTACACTTCTAAAGAAACCTCATGTACATAGAGGGGAATAGGTGAGAAGAGAATACAAGAGAACGAAGGTGAAAAGGCTGGACACGCAGGTCCAATTTAATAAATCGAATTTATTACAACAATTTCTAAAATTGCCCACCCATCTAATATCCATCCGATATGCATTATTCATTCAAAACAACCACGTATTCACACACATAAGCATGCTATCAATCAATCTAATCAAATTAATTAATCTGATAATTAAGTGATCATCCAATGTTCAAACAACGATTTGATTTTGTTCTAGTCAAACTCGTTTTTGCGAATAAGTACTCAAAGTACGAATTCATGAATTAAATTAAACTACATCATTAAATCAAAATAACATGTATTTAATACTAATTCACTATTCAATTCAAAATTAAACATTACACTTTTATTTAACAAACCTTTTACGATTTAAATTCCAAATCTAATCGTAACGCGTCTCAAAGACCGATTAACGTCCAACGTCAATTCAATTAAAGTCCAATGAGCTTTTGATTGATTTCTTAAGGCGTGGACTTTTGGTCAACTCGGGTCAAACCGATAACCAAAGTCCAATCCGGGATTTACCCCATAAGCCCATAAATCAATCTTGGCCCATTAGGCCCAATTGAACATTAAAGGTTCATTAGTCGCAATTGGGCTTTATGGTTAAGGTTTTGGGCCCAATTGGATCCAATCCATTTGGCCTAAACCAAACTTGATAAATCAAGCCCAAAAGGCCCAAATACAACATTTAAATCCAATTTCCAAAATTAGGCCCAAATAATTAAATTCAAAAAATCCAATTTTCCCAATTTAATTACCAAAGTGTATTACGATGATTAATAACCTAAATCGATATTTCCGAAGCATCAAATTAGTCCAATTAATCATGCTTAATTCATTATCACATGTCCAACACATAAATTGAAAAATCAAACCCATCTACATGCTTAAAGGTCTCGGCCAAAAGAGGGATTTTGTGTCCGATTCGGTTTCAATCCAATCGAACCCACAATCGACATTAAATCAACATCCTAAATGATTTCATACACATCCAATGTCACAAAATCAAAATCACCAAGACATTAGGGTATATACACCAATTCGGCCAAGGTAAGATTTTGGGGATTTTTGTCCAATTCGAAATCCAATCCAATTCGATTCAAATTAACGTCAACATGATTCCAACTCATCAAATGAATTAAAAAATAAAAAAATCCAAGATCCCAAAATTACATATACATTCGGCCATGGCATGATATTTGGGGAAAATAATTCGAAATCATTTTTCATCAAATTAGTCCAACCAAAATGAAATTAAACATGTTATAAGCATACTCAAACAAACAATTTATTCAAATCATGCTCAAATCACATTTACCCAAATTTTAAATCCCTAAAATTTCATGCTTGCAACATTAGCTCTTGATGCCATTGTTGAGTTTTTTCTAAGGTCCCAAGATCAAACAAGACATGAAAACAATGCGTGAATACACCAATGGAGGTAGCGGAATACTCACATCGATCGGTTGAGTCGATTTGGAGAAGAATCGAAGCCAAAAACGCACTGCCTTGCTCACGCCACTGCAACCAGTCCACTGCCGCAACTTTCCAGTTTTGAGCTGAGAAAACGGAGCTCCAACCCTCGTCCGACGGATCCCGGCTCATGGGTGAACCTCCCTACCACCTTCGCAAGACTCGCAGTGTGCTAGCACTTGCGGTTTTTGCCACAAAAACCCAACCCTTGCTTCCCTAAAGTCACGCCCAAACCAGTCAAAAACAGTGAGCATAATTGTTTTTGGCGTGAGCAAGAATGAGAGAGAAGAGAGATACAAATGTGTATTGGTTGCTTATGAATGCATTTGAAGTATATCTTATATACTAGTGTGAAAATTTGCTTAATTTCACTTGCATTTACCTTTAATTTGAATTTCAAAAGTCAAACAAAAAGGTAAACACTATGCACATCAATTACACATCTAGTCCATCACTATTCACATCACCTTTATTAAAGTGACATGATGTCAAGTCACATCACTCAAAGTGAAAAGTGATTTGACGCTTGATGCGACTAATTGATTTGACGCTTGATGCGACTTGCGTTGCCGCACTCGAATTCGAAATACGAATGCGCTCGCAATCACACTCGGGCTCGGGTTCGTTAATTCCAAATTAACGATTTTTCCGTCGCGTCGTAATTAAATGATTACGCCTAGCGAATTCACTATTCACGTCGCTAACGAATTAATTATAAATTAATTCGTTCGCCCGAATTAAAATCTAATTTTAATTCCGCGTCGAAATCTAATTTCGTTTAATATATCGAATATATTAATTTATTGATTAATTCCAAATTAATCGTTATCTCTCTCTAGACGATATTTTATCCTAGATAAAATATCTCCGTAATTAATCCTAGATTAATTTTCTCTCTCTCTTCTATATAATCCCAGATTATTCAAGAGTGCGAGTTGTGCGTCATCGGTGGATTATCGGGAAGCGACCCATGAGATCTCCGGATAAGTTGGCAGTAAATACGGTCGTCGGAGTATCCGAATCACGTATGTACCAAGTACTACGTTCTACCGATTTACGAGACAAGGTCAACTCCTAGCAAAGCACCAAGTCATCCCAATTCTCCGGACATATCCTTTTAAGAATATTTGAGATCTATATCAAGCGTAGTATACAATTGTATTGTGCGTATCGGCCCAGTATCGGATAGTCACGTGCTAGGGCTGGGGCTGGATAAGTGTCTGCCCCGTCCGAAACACATATCGGATGTCTGGTAACTAGTCTCTATAATCGGATATTCATGACCTGGTCATAATATCACGATTGGATGCGCATCACTTAAGAGCACTAATACCGTATCCTGCGTGACATCATCTCCACTATGACTGGAGTGATACTTCCGTCTCGACATCACATCCAATACACTACGATTCCTGACAAACCCAGAAGAGGTGAACACAGAACCAGTTAAGATCCCCCAACCACCAAAACCAAAGTTTACCGATTGTCGTAAGTATTAGCGATGCAAGTCTCAGGTTAAGACTATACACACCTACCTTGATTTCGGCCTCCCATAGACACCTAGTCATAATACCAATGGGATTCCGAAGGGTCTATCCAGAGCGAAGCTGTTTCCCGTACCATCGGTGAAACACGACCTCCTATCGCACTTGCACAAGTATCCAATACTTATATATATGAGAACTATGCCGTTGTGCCCTCACAACGCGCACAAGTGCAATACTAGCCTATTCCGCATTATCGATGTCCAGTCTCGATAATACTATGGCTAGGGATATTTAATGATTAATCCTTCGTGGACTGATACTGTCTCATATCATCTCAATCCAGGAACTAATCATAGGGACCTCTCTTCATTTATATATCTATGGTGATCTAATCACAAATGACGAGCGTGCAATTTCCTTGTTACATAGTTAATTTTGCTACAGCAACACAATGTTTTGTGCAAATAGTGACGCTATGGGTCATATTATCCAACACCATAAGGTCGAATCGGTGCCCCCGCAGCGGAAGTGAGTCTAACCCATGGATATCAAACATGGATGTTTTAAAATTATTTTATGGAATACTGTATTCTGTTTCGAGTCCATCGGAAAAAACGGGTGCCAAATGGAAGTCCGAAAACTCTAGAACAAAAAAAATGAAGTTTCGGCGCTCATTGACAATAACTGTGAGCGTATCGATACACTCGGGCTTGGGAGTTGCAACGCCCAATCTGTGAATGATTAGAGTCGCGATATGCAAGGGCGGGGGTCGCGATGCTTGAAGCTCTGAGAGCTCAATGTCGCGACACTGGAGATAAGTGTCACGACGCTGCCCTGTATAAATTATTGGCAGAGAGCATTTTTGCCTTTAATTCATTTCTAAACACTTCCATTTTCTCCAAACACTTCAATACACCTAAAATTCCAATTTTAACATCAAAATCAACATCAACACATGTTATACAACAAACATATATGAATTCTAAATACATATATGTATTTATTTGAATCAAAACATAAACCAAAATAGAATCCCATAATAAAGTGACTTATGAACAATTCCAGGTCACTTAAAGGTGGTCAAGTGATTCTAGAATGGTAGCCATATCTCCAAGCTATCATCTAGAGTTCCAAAAACTCTAATTTTATATTCCATGTCCAACATAAATATTTTGACCCAATTACAAGCATATTGTGTTTATACTTACAAAACATCCGTACACAATTAATTAGCTTAATTTCAACATCAAGCTATGTTATTATGTATCCAATACATAATTTGTCACTATATGTCTCACTAATGATAACTCACTAATGAAAACATAGCTTTGGAGAATATCAAACTTACCTAACAAGCTTGATTCCAAGATCCAATCTTCTTTTCTTATTTGTTTTAGAGAATTCCCAAAACTGGCAAACTTGGTTCCAATATCAAATTTTCTTCTCCTTGTTGAAATGTTGTAGAGTGCTTCCAAAACTTCTCTAAACACTTCTTTTACTTTGGAAAATATCTCTAATTATTGCTTGTTTCAGTTTTCTTGAGCTTGATTAAAAACTTACTCAAGCATGCCTTTTATAGCAAAAATTATGTAATTTTTAATTAACAAAAGTTCTAATCAACTTTTATATAGGTTTAATCCAATTTATCCAAATATGTATAATTAAGTGACTAATCACCTTTGTCTACCGCATTGATTTAAACCAATTAAATCAAGACAAAGTTTAATCAATTGATTAGTTCAATGTCTACCACTTTGATTTAATCCAATTAAATCAAGCCAAATACACATATTATTATAAATTTTATAATTACCAAAATATCCTCCAACGGTAGAGATATTTATGAAATTACAACAAATCCCTTTTGTGATTTTGGATTAATTCAATTAATCCAATTGGGTCAAATTAAATAATTAATGTTATCTAATAATATTTAATTATTTTAATTGATAATTATAATATCAAATATTATTTATTATAAAAACATTATCGGCTACCAAGTGCTCAATGAGTACACTTCATATTGTGGGACTCTCTATGTCTAGACACGTTTGTCATATAAGCCTAGCTTATATGTACGTAATTCAGACAACTCCGAATTTACGAAGAACACAAACGACCTTTCTGAACTATACAAGTCGAGGTCATCACATATGTTTAACAATCCCTCTATCATAGGCTATCCGAGTTGTGCTTATGAAAGATATATTACACCATCAAGTTTCCAAAACGCACATCTCATGTCGACATATCTATGATTCTTTACAAGTAATCAAAACACCATTTATGATATATGCGATCCACCATAGGTGATCGGCTTTGGCCAAAGTCTTACGAATCGTGACTTACTCAAATGGATACCTAAAGCCATTTTGGTACACATACGGACCGACGAATCCTATCTTGTTACGCACTTGATTAACGAGTGCATCGGTCCATACCCGACGAACATCTAGCAGTCAGACCATGAAAAGTCTCTAACATATATGACATTAAAGTATGGAGGATCACACACAAAATCATTAATATCATATAGTCAAAGGATCACATATGCTACTCGACTCAAGGAGATTCCTATTAACGGTGGTGTGTAATTCCAACTATTAGGAATCAACTATGAGTTATTCAATATTTGCTCCAATGAATAACCATATGTATACACGAGCTTCCCTTGCTCATGGTACATTGAGTTAAACCATTGGAACTCCAATTCCAATATACGACATGTGCTAGTCATCTAGGTTATAAGAATTCGACTATATTCCAAAACCAATGACTATGATTATTTTCTTTAAGAATAGTTTATAATAATAATATTATCCCAATGTTAGACCACCTAGTGTCCAATATTACTACATGATTATTTTAAGGTCAATGTCATTCTCAGCATACTTATATATATCAATATGATATGCGAAATGACATTACCATTAATAAGGACATAAATTAAAATATAGTTATTTTATTAATAAATAATAAAAAATAATATACAATATACTATTCGAATTGGCACTCCAAACACCAATTTCAACAAGCTCTTACTTGCTTAGTGCCAATCCGGATGGTACGGAAGTCTCACCTCCTCCACATGTTTATCGAATAACTTATGAGGTTAGGGCATAGTAAATGGGTCTACTATGTTGTCTTATCCTTGAACCTTTAACACCACTATATCTTTTCATTCAATGATTTCTCTAATCACATGATATTTTCTTTCCATGTGTTTAGACTTGGAATGCGTTCTCGGCTCCTTATCATGTTCAATGGCTCTGCTATTATCACAGTACAATGGGATCAGATCCTCAATACTAGGCATAATGTCAAGTTATGTGATAAAATTTCTAATCCAAACAGCTTATTTAGCAGCTTCTGAAGCCGCTATAAATTCCTCCTCAGTGGTGGAATCAGTTATTGAGCCTTGCTTTGAACATCACCAACTAACCGCACTGCCATTAAGGGTAAATATATATCAGGATGTAGAATTTCTATCATCTGGATCTTCCTGGATGTCGGAGTCTGTATAACCCTTAACTTGTAGCTCATCTTCTCCATATATGAGAAAATTATCCTTAGTACCCTTATGATATTTCAGGATATGTTTCACGGTTGTCCAATGATCATTACCTGGATCAAATTGATATCGGCTAGTCATACTGACGCTGAAACTAATGTCAGGTCTCGTACATAGCATAACATACATAATGCTTCCAATATAAGAAACTATGGCAAGTTAGATATTCTAACTCTCTCTTCCTTAGTCTAAGGCGTCATTTTCTTCGAAAGATGTACGCTGTATCGAAAAGGTTCATTTACTGCCTTGCAGATGTTAAAATATATACCTTTCTAACTTTTTATCTGTGTTCGTGGATTGTGACAACCTTATAAGCTTCCTAACTCTATCCCGATAGAGCCTTATACCCGGTATATTAAGAAGCTCACTCATGTCTTTTTCATGGAGAAGTTCTTGCAAAGGTAAGCTTTCACATTTTGCATCAATCTTATATCATTCCCAATGATAAGGATATCGTCTACATATTAAACAAGGAATATTATCATGCTGCCACTAACGTTCTTATAACACACAGTTCTTCCTTGTTCTTGATGAATCCAGATAATCTAATAATCTCATCAAAACGACGATTCCAGCTTTGGGATGCGTGTTTAAGTCCATAATATACTTCTTGAGCTTGCAAACCATGTTTGAAGTCTCAATTGATAGGAAACCTTCTAGTTGTTCCTGTTGGACAAAATGACCCATTGCGTCACTATTTGCACAGATCATTGTGTTGTTGTAGCAAATTAACTATGTGACAAGGAAATTGCACTCTCATAATTTGTGATTAGATCACCATAGATATATATAAATGAAGAGAGGTCCCTATGATTAGTTCCTGGACTAAGAATGATATGAGACAGTATCAGTCCCCGAAGGATTAATCATTAAATATCCCTAGCCGGAGTATTATCGAGACTGGACATCGATAATGCGGAATAGGCTAGTATTGCACTTGTGTGCGTTGTGAGGGCACAACGGCATAGTTCTCATATATATAAGTGTTGGAGACTTATGCAAGTGCGATAGGAGGTCGTGTTTCACCGATGGTACGGGAAACAGCTTCGCTCTGGATAGACCCTTCGGAATCCCATTGGTATTATGACTATGTGTCTATGGGAGGCCGAAATCAAGGTAGGTGTGTATAGTCTTAACCTGAGACTTACATCGCTAATACTTACGATAATCGATAGACTTTGGTCTTGGTGGTACAGGCTTTAACCGGTTGCTGCGTACACACACTTCTGGGTTTATCAGAGAGTCGTAGTGTATTGGGTGTGATGTCAAGACGGAAGTATCACTTCAGTCATATGGAGATGATGTCACGCAGGATACAGGTACTATTAGTGCTCTTAAGTGCTGCGCGGCCATCGGGATATTATGACAAGGTCATGTATATCCGATTATAGAGACTAGTTACCAGACATCCGACATGTGCTTCGTACGGGGCAGACACTTATCCAGCCCCAGGCCTAGCACGTGACTATCCGATACTGGGCCGATATGCACAATACAATGGTATACTACGCTTGATACAGATCTTAATATTCTTATAAGAATATGTCCGGAGAATTGGGAAGACTTGGTGCTTTGCTAGGAGTCGACCTTGTCTCGTAAATCGGTAGAACGTAGTACTTGGTACGTACGTGATTCGGATACTCCGACGACCGTATTTACTGCCAACATATCCGGGGATCTCATGGGTCGCTTCCCAAAGATTCACCGATGACGTATGACTCGCACTTATATTAATCTAGGATTAATATGATGAGAGAGAGAGAGAATTAATCTGGGATTAATTTCGGAGAAACTTTATCTAGGATAAAATATCCTTATTAGAGAGAGAAACATTGATTTGGAATTAATCGAGGAATTAATATATTTGATATATTATTAAACGAAATTAGATTTCGACGCGGAATTAAAATTAGATTTTAATTCGGGCGAGCGAATTAATTTAGAATTAATTCGTTAGCGACGTGAATAGTAATTTCGCTAGGCGAAATTATTTAATTCTCGTCGCGACGGAAATTCGTTAATTCGGAATTAGCGAAACCGAGCCCGAAAGTGTTTGCGGACACATTCGTATTTTGAAACGGGTGGAATCCGCAAATCACATCGCGATATCTCATTACTTGACACGAATAGATGATGGATGTATCTAGTCACCTTAAGGGATGATACATTGTCTCTATTCTCAATGTGAGATAATGATGGCAAATGATGAATTTTCTTTTGGAGGGAAAAACCTTTCACGGTTTTTGAGGGTTTTTTGATTAAAAAATTCATTTTGGTATTGATATCATTTCATTTTGCTTTTCATTTTTCTCTCACGTTTTTTTTGAAACAAAAGAACAAGTAAATTGAAAAGGCAAACTCTCTCCTCTTCTTCTCCTCTCCTCTCTCACGCCATTTTCTGGTTTTCAAAAGGCAGTGAACTGCCGAACAGAACAAAAGGAAATGGAGGGAAGCAAGTGTGTTTTGTGGCAAAACAAGAGTGCTAGCACACTCCGGGATCATGCCAAGGTGATAAGGGAAGTATACCCATGAGCAAGGAACGTTTTGATGAAGCTTGGAGCTCGTTTTTCTTGATCAAAATGGAGCAAAACAGAAGCACAAACTGCTGCAGTGGGCGCACATGAGCAGTGGGCAGTGAGCAGAATTTCAGTTCGTTTTTGTTGCCAAATCGTCTCTCAACCTCAACCGCTCGATGTAAGTATTCCGCACTTAAATCGTTGTATTCGCTTATGATTCATGCTTGAGTTTTGATCTTGGGACCTATAGAAACTCCAACAATGGCATCAAGAGCTTAGGTTAAAAGCATGAAAAATGTTAGGGCTAAAATTTGGGCAAACTTGAATTTGAGCATGATAAATTAAATTGGATGGATTTGTATGCTTAATTGTGTTTAAATTGAAGATTGACATGGTCAATTTCAAGAAAATGTGATTGGATCTTTTTCCCCCAAATAATCACCTTGGCCGAAACTTAATTTTTTTTTATGTCTTGGGATTTTTGATTTTTGACAATTGGAAGTGTTGGAAATCATTCGGGATGATGATTTAACGTCGATTGCGGAATCAATTGGATTGAATTCGATTTGGACGAAAAATCCCCAAATTGCCAAGTATGTCATGAAACTTTAAATTGGGTAAAATTGATTTGAGCATGCAATTATGAAATTGGATGATTAAGTATGCTTAATACATGTTTAATTGATGATTGGTTGGATCAATTTGATTAATATTGTTTGGAACAAATTTCCCCAATTTTGAAAGTATGTCATGAAACTTGAAATTGGATAAAATTGATTTGAGCATGCAATTATGAAATTGGATGATTAAGTATGCTTAATACATGTTTAATTGATGATTGGTTGGATCAATTTGATTAAATATTGTTTGGAACAAATTTCCCCAATTTTGATGTGTTGGCCGAGAGTTATGCCCTTTGTGTTCTTGGTGAATTTTGATTTTTTGAAACATTGGATGTGTTGAAAATCATTAGGGTATATTGATTTAATGTCGAATTGGGTTTAATTGGATTGAAACAAATCGGACATGTAATTAACCTTATTGCCAAGAATAAAGTAAAGCATGTAATGAGTTTGATTTTAATCTTAATGTGTTGGACATGTGATGATGAAATTGAGTATGATTAATTGGACTAATTTAGTGTTTTGGAAATGTTGATTTAGTTGATTAATCATGTAATGCACTTTAAGTAATTAAATTGTTAAATTGGATTTATGTAATTTAATTATTTGAGGCCTTAAATTGGATTTGGGCCTATTGGGCTTGATTTTATCAAGTTGGGTTTAGGCCAAATGGATTGGATCCAATTGGGCCCAAAACCTTAACCATAAAGCCCAAATGCAACTAATGGACCTTTGTAATTTAATTGGGCATAATGGGCCAAAATTAATTTAAAGGCTTATGGGGTAAATCCCGGATTGGACTTTGGTTGCGGGTTTGACCCGAGTTGACCAAAAGACCACGCCTTAAGAAATTAATTAAAAGCCCATTAGACTTTAATTAAATTAATATTGGATATTAATCGGGCTTTGAGACCCGTAGCGATTAAATTTGGAATTTAAGTCGAAAAGGGTTTATTATTAAAGTGTGTTATTTAATTTGAAATTAAATAGTGAATTAGAATTAAATACAAATTGAATTGGATTTAATTGTGTAGTTTAATTTAATTCTAGAATTTGTACTTTAAGTACTTATTCGCAAAAACGAGTTTGACTCGAACAAAATCAAATCGTTGTTTGAACATTGGATGATCACTAATTATCAGATTAATTAATTTGATTAGATTGATTGATAGCATGCTTATATGAGTGAATACATGGTTGTGATGCATGAATAATGTATATCGGATGGATATTAGATGGGTGGGGCAATTTTAGAAATTGTTGTAATAAATTCGATTTATTAATTGGACCTGCGAGTCCAGCCTTATCACCTCTATTCTCTTTGTATTCTCTTCTCATCTATTCCCCTCAATGTAAATGAGGTTTCTTTAGAAGTGTAGTGTAACGGGTAGAAGTAGTACAAGTGCTAGCTTGAGTGAGAAATGGAGAGATTTGATCTAGGATCAATGTAAAGTATCCATCCGCATATCATTATTATTTATTTCATACTCGCTTTATTATGTATTTAGAATGCATGTTTAAGGGTGTATGATGATGAGACCTTAACAAAGATAATTAAATTGGTAGCCAATTTGCACGCGAAAAACCCTCGTTAAATATCAAGCGTTTATTTTCCTTCCATTGAGTGATTCTTACTCAAGATCCGAGATTGGCAGGGGTTGTTGGCCAAAGTCAAGCCCTTGTCCGTCAAAGATGTGTTTTAATCACGAGGCTTTGTTCCATATCGGTGTCGTGTCCAAGTTGTGGTTTGTTGGCCAAAGTCAAGACCACTTCTTGTCCATTGACATTGATTACGAAGCTTCCATGTCAATGGGTCCGACTGGGATCACTAGGTTTGTTGTGCCAAAGCCAAGGCCTAGTTGATTCAGAGGAAAAAGGTTAGGGTATATATTCGATGTATAGGCATATATAAGATATATGTTTGGGACTTGGATGTCCACCTACTGGATCTAGGAGTTGGATGAGATCCAATTGATCTTCGAGATCTACCTAGTTAATTATCATACAATTTTTGGCCAAAGTCAAGATTGTGTGATATTTAACGGGATCCTAGCCCACTAGGAAACACGGTTTCCCGAGTACTCGACAGAGGGTTAGAGGCTCGACGAAAAATAGTGGGAGGCAAGTATTGAATTTGCAACATTCGTTCAATTACTCGCCATACGCGCTCATTTAAATTATTTCGTCATTAATTAAATGTTAGTTGGACTAATATTTAAATTGTTGTTTTAATAAACAGTTGGACTGTATTATACTTGATTATATATAATTGGATTATATTAATCAATATTTGAATTAATTAATTTCAGTTTACAGTTGATTTTATAATTGGATTATAGTAATCAATGTAATTGAGGTTAATTAATTTGGATTATATTTGATTATATAGTTGGACTATTATAATCATTATAATATATATAGTACCACTAATCGTTGATTAAATAGTTGGACTATTGTAATCAAGATAAGAAATTGAAAAGTTGGATATTTAAAATATAATCTGGGATTAAAATATTTTAAATGATTTAATTTTCAAATTGGGAATAAATAATAGGTTACTTTATTTGATAAAATAACTTATTATACCTTACGCCCAAAATTAAGCAAAATAAGTAGAGCATAAAATCTTTGGAAGATTTATGTGATGATGACTTTAATGCTTAATTTAATATACTTGTCATAAATCTAATTTTAGATTTAAGAAGTATTAAAATTGCAATTTATAATTCTTGAAGAATTAATTGACTATTCTAGAGGAGATAAAGTCAAAGTTTGCAATTGGGCATGTAGCACAAGGTGCACATCGTTTCGATATTCTAAAAACCCAAGGCTTGGCCTAAGGTTCCTAAAATATTGAAAAGGATAATTGACATATACCAAAGTGACTACCATTTGGATATGGAAGACACGAAGGAATTAAAGAAAGGGCGAGGCTCTAACTTTAAAAATGTTTGTCAAAGTTATGTTCACTACTAGTATTGAAATTATTTTTAAATACTTAGTGTGGTACATAAAATATATGTATTGATGTTCAGAATCTGCTTGAGCAGGATACTGACTTCAAGCTGAGATTGCTCTGCGAATCGGAAACGGGACGAAAGTCGCTGTTTCGACCGTAGATACCTAAGTTTAGGAACTACCCTTCGGGTATGTACTTAAATTAGGAACTGTTATAATGTAACTAGTTTGACTAGAGACATTATCTCTTTATCAGTGTTTAACCCACTGCGGGTGAACCTTTATATTCTAAAACACTAAGTGTTTTATTATATAAAGATGATACTGAGATAAATACATTAGATGTAATTAACAGAATTATATCTCAAACATATAAAATGACAAATAAATAGCTCAAATTGATTTGATCAATAGAGACTTATTTGTGGCATTGTTGTCTAGGACACAATTAACGAGACTCGTATATCCACACTTTTGAAGAGTGGGTACTAGGACTGATTTGACTATTCAAATAAGGTCTGCGAATCTAGTTTATTAGGTAAACACCTAAAACACTATTTACTTGGTAATAGTGTGAAAGCCACCGATCTGTTAGCCCTATTCATGGTGAAATAAGTGGGCCCATATCTAGCTAGGCTAGATGTGAACATGAATATTTCGTGACCTTAACGGATGTGGCATCACGTTATGGTTATGTGTTTCTTTTGAAGAACACAATTCGGAAACTTTTAGAGTTTCGACACGAAGTAGATAAACAGATCGGCTATAGTATTATACCATCGCGGTAAGACCGTAATGAAAATACTTAAGCATTAAGTTTCATACATAATGAAAGAGTACAGTATTCTTTCATATGAGGACTCCTCCGAGACACGTCAGTTAGACGGTGTGTCCGAACTAAAACCGAATTTTGTTGGACATGATAAGGTTTATCACGAGTCGCTCTGAGCTACTGTTTCCTTCAATAGGATATGTATTAACAGTGCAAAACTTATTTAGAATAAGGTTCCATATAAATCTGTTTGACAGATATCATATAGGATATGAACAGGAAAGAAACGGGGTTTCACATTCCTGATAATTTGGGTATGCCAGGCATAACGTTTGGATGATACCAAACTAAAAGACCCAAATTGGATAAGTGCCAATATAGGTTATCCTAAGGGAAACCTTAAGTATAGTACTTGTAAATCTCACATGAGAACAATATGATTGTTGCTCACCATGCGGTTTTCCTGAGAGGAATACCGATATGCAGTGGTCAGTGGGAGGATAGTGATACTCGATGAAAATCGGAGTAATACTATTCAAGGCACGAAGTCCTTAATGGAACACAAATAGTTCATCTATGATGAATCTATACCATTAATCTTCGAATACACAAGAACATGGTAGATCGGATAGAGTCAGAAAACAACCTAGGGTATGGGTTTCTGATCTAACCTCATAAAGATGTAAATCTTATTGAGGAATACCAACCGACTACGTACGAGGAAATGATACAAGGTATCAACTCCCTATTTTGGCAAAGTGCCATGAGTCCAAAATGGATTCCATGTATAACAACTATTTTGGATACTAGTTGTTGTACCACAAGGCATTGTGCCTATTGGTACATTAAACGTCTTCAAGGAAGACATACATGGAAGGCAACATACCAACGTACAAAGCTGGGCTTTTGATGGAAAGGTATCGTTATCAACATTGTGTTAATAACGGTTCAACCTTTTACCTGTTGCCATGGTAAATCCATTTTGAAGATGCTTGTTGATAACTGCATATTTCATTTATGAAATGTGTCAGTTACAGATCAAAATCGCTTTCCTGAAAAGGAAACCTTTTGGAGGATGATTAGAACATCCTGACGATTTTGTATAACCAACAAACAAGGTTTGCGGGTTATTCGATCCATGTTTGGATTGAAGCAAGCATAAGGTTCTTGGAACTGTCGTTTTGAAATAATCATAATGATTTATGATTTGACTCAAAACGAAATAATTCTTGTGTATATAAGGAGGTTAGTGGGAGAGGGCACTGACAATGAAATTCCCATAAAACAATTGGTGAAAGCTTGGCTTTCATGGATATTCTTTCAATAGAAATTCTCCGTAGAATTCTGGGGAGTAACAACCTTTATTCAAGGAATAAAGATCTACTGGGATAGATTTGGAGTTGTTAACACTCTCTGGGAAATTGTACATTTAAAATGTACTTGTATTGGTGTCTCATACGCTTCGAGCATATGGAGTCACAATCGGGTCAATCCAAGTGATAGTCACTGGATTGAAGTTAAGAACATCTGTTAGTATCTTAGAGAACTAAAGATGTTGTCTTAAACTATGGAGAAGGAGAACTTGAAGTGACTGGGATCACTGCTGCAAGTTTCCAAACAATTAAATACTACGGTACTATAAAGTTTGAATAACGGGACAGTGAGCTGGAAATATTCCGAGCAAGATAACTGTTGCCGAATAAACAACAAATGCGGATTATTGCTGCAGCTGAGGCAGCAATAGAAGCCATTTGGATCGAAAATAAATCTAATTAGATTAGATATAGTTCTTTTAGCAGCTGAGCTAGGCGTCAGCACAGGCTAAGGAATTAAAGGTCTCATCGACGATCCAGATATATACTTCTATATCATCTGATTCGTTCGGATCATACATCGTGGCGATGTGATGATCGTGTAAATCGCGTCAGACGATAATTAAACAAATCCGCTGACGAAAACCTTTCCTCAGCAATTTGAGCGAACCGTACATAGTTCGGGTGTGGGACACTTGAGTGACTGGCTATGTGCCAAGTGGGAGATTGTTGGACAAAATGACCCATAGCGTCACTATTTGCACAGATCATTGTGTTGTTGTAGCAAATTAACTATGTGACAAGGAAATTGCACTCTCATCATTTGTGATTAGATCACCATAGATATATAAATGAAGAGAGGTCCCTATGATTAGTTCCTGGACTGAGAATGATATGAGACAGTATCAGTCCCCGAAGGATTAATCATTAAATATCCCTAGCCGGAGTATTATCGAGACTGGACATCGATAATGCGGAATAGGCTAGTATTGCACTTGTGTGCGTTGTGAGGGCACAACGGCATAGTTCTCATATATATAAGTGTTGGAGACTTATGCAAGTGCGATAGGAGGTCGTGTTTCACCGATGGTACGGGAAACAGCTTCGCTCTGGATAGACCCTTCGGAATCCCATTGGTATTATGACTATGTGTCTATGGGAGGCCGAAATCAAGGTAGGTGTGTATAGTCTTAACCTGAGACTTACATCGCTAATACTTACGATAATCGATAGACTTTGGTCTTGGTGGTACAGGCTTTAACCGGTTCTGCGTACACCACTTCTGGGTTTATCAGAGAGTCGTAGTGTATTGGGTGTGATGTCAAGACGGAAGTATCACTTCAGTCATATTGGAGATGATGTCACGCAGGATACGGTATTAGTGCTCTTAAGTGCTGCGCGGCCATCGGGATATTATGACAAGGTCATGTATATCCGATTATAGAGACTAGTTACCAGACATCCGACATGTGCTTCGTACGGGGCAGACACTTATCCAGCCCCAGGCCTAGCACGTGACTATCCGATACTGGGCCGATATGCACAATACAATGGTATACTACGCTTGATACAGATCTTAATATTCTTATAAGAATGTCCGGAGAATTGGGAAGACTTGGTGCTTTGCTAGGAGTCGACCTTGTCTCGTAAATCGGTAGAACGTAGTACTTGGTACGTACGTGATTCGGATACTCCGACGACCGTATTTACTGCCAACATATCCGGGGATCTCATGGGTCGCTTCCCAAAGATTCACCGATGACGTATGACTCGCACTTATATTAATCTGGGATTAATATGATGAGAGAGAGAATTAATCTGGGATTAATTTCGGAGACACTTTATCTAGGATAAAATATCAATTGAAGAGAGAGAAACATGATTTGGAATTAATCGAGGAAATATATATTTGATATATTAAACGAAATTAGATTTCGACGCGGAATTAAAATTAGATTTTAATTCGGGCGAGCGAATTAATTTAGAATTAATTCGTTAGCGACGTGAATAGTAATTTCGCTAGGCGTAATTATTAATTCTCGTCGCGACGGAAATTCGTTAATTCGGAATTAGCGAAATTGAGCCCGAAAGTGTTTGCGGACACATTCGTATTTTGAAACGGTGGAATCCGCAAATCACATCGCGATATCTCATTACTTGACACGAATAGATGATGGATGTATCTAGTCACCTTTAAGGGATGATACATTGTCTCTATTCTCAATGTGAGATAATGATGGCAAATGATGAATTTTCTTTTGGAGGGAAAACCTTTCACGGTTTTTGAAGGGTTTTTGATAAAAAATTCATTTTGGTATTTGATATCATTTCATTTTTGCTTTTCATTTTTCTCTCTCACGTTTTTTTTGAAACAAAAGAACAAGTAAAAATTGAAAGGCAACTCTCTCCTCTTCTTCTCCTCTCCTCTCTCACGCCATTTTCTGTTTTCAAAAGGCAGTGAACTGCCGAACAGACAAAAGGAAATGGAGGGAAGCAAGTGTGTTTTGTGGCAAAACAAGAGTGCTAGCACACTCCGGGATCATGCCAAGGTGATAAGGGAAGTATACCCATGAGCAAGGAACGTTTTGATGAAGCTTGGAGCTCGTTTTTCTTGATCAAAATGGAGCAAAACAGAAGCACAATGCTGCAGTGGGCGCACATGAGCAGTGGGCAGTGAGCAGAATTTCAGTTCGTTTTTGTTGCCAAATCGTCTCTCAACCGCTCGATGTAAGTATTCCGCACTTAAATCGTTGTATTCGCTTATGATTCATGCTTGAGTTTTGATCTTGGGACCTATAGAAACTCCACATTCCATGTAGATTTACTCCTCGAGGAATCATTTAGGGAACTCGATTTTACATCCATCTACCATATCTTAATGGAATGAGATGCAGAATACTAAAGAATCCTAATGGATTGTAGCATGGGGCTACTGGTGAAAAAGTTTCCTCATAGCAATCCCAGGACATTGAGTGTAACCTGATCGCTAACCAATCGAGCATTAAAGAAGTTTTCCACAATCGCCATTGGCCCTCGCGTTGGACAATTAATGACCCATAGGGTCCACTAGTTGTAAAAGATCATGGTGGTTGTTTGTACAAGTAACTATGTACAATGAGATGCATCTTATATCATTTGGTGATAGATCACCTAGATGTATAAATATGAGAGGTCCCTATGATTTTGTTCCTGGACCAGAGAATGATATAGATAAGATTAGTCCACGAAGATAATCATTAAATATCCCTAGTCAGAGTATTATCGAGATTGGACATCGATAAATTACGTAAAAGAGTATATTACACTTGTGCGATTTGTGAGGCACAAACGGCAAGTTTCTTATATTTGGGAATATGATATTCATGCAAGTGTATTAGGAGGTTGTGTTTTAACCGATGGTACGGGAAACAGCTTCGCTCTGGATAAGACCCCCTCGTAATTCCATTGGTAGTATAGACTATGTGTCTATGGAAGTCCGAAATCAGGTAGGTGTATTTGGTCTTAACCTGAGACTTGCACCGCTAATACATAGGACAATCAATATACTTTGGTTGATGTCGTCCATGGCTTTAACCAGTTTCTTGTACGCCGATTCTGGGTATATCGAGAATCGTAGTGTGTTGGGTGTGATGTCAAGATGGAAGTGTCACTCCAGTCAATGAAGATGATGGTCACGTAGGATACGGGACTGGTTCTCTTTAGTGCTGCAGCCATCGGGATAATATGAATTGGCATAGTTTCCGATTTAGAGACTAGTTACCAGAGATCCGACATGTGCTTCGTACGGGGCAGACACAATCCAGCCCCAGGCCTAGCACGTGACATCCGATACTGGACAGAAATACGCAATACTACGGTATATCTACGCTGATACAGATCCTTTATTCCTGTAAGGATATTTTCGGAGAATTGGGGAGGCATGGCGCTTTGGCTAGAGGCCAACATTGTCTTGTAATTTGGTATAAACGTAGAACTAGGTACTTAAGTGTTCGGATAGTCCGACGACCGAATTTACTGCAACATATCCAGGGATCTCATGGTCGCTTGCCATAGATTCACCGATGACGTATAACTCGCACTCTAAATTAATCTGGGATTAATTAGATGAGAGAGAAAATTAATCTGGGATTAATAGCGGAGATATTTTAGCTGGGATAAATATCAATAAAGAGAGATAATGGTTAATTTGGAATTAAACGAGAAATTAATATATTTGATATATTAAACGAAATTGGATTTCGACGTGGAATTAAAATTAGATTTTAATTCGGGCGAACGAATTAATTTAGAATTAATTCGTTAGCGACGTGAATAGTGACTTCGCTAGGCGTAATCATATAATTACGACGCAACGGAAAATTCGTTAATTTGGAATTAGCGAACACGAGCCCGAGATTATTTGCGAGCACATTCGCTTTTCGAATTCGAGTGCGGCACGTCAAATCGCTAGTCGCATCAAGCGTCAAATCACTTGTCACTTTGAGTGATGTGACTTGACAAGTTGTGATTGATGTGATTAAGTGATTGAATTATGTGAGTGGTTAGGCTTTAATGGTTTGACTTTCAAAGCCAAATTCACATGAAATGCATGTGAAATTCAAATGAGTGTATTTAATACACAAATTTGGTAACACATCAAACATTCTCTCTTCCTCTCATCTCTTTCATCATTCACACCCAATGGGTAAATAGCTTACTGGTTTGTAGCCAAAATTATGAGCAGTGGGGAGCTTTGAGTGGGATTTTATGCCAAAATCTCAAGTGCTAGCACACTTACAAGACATGCGAAGGTGATAGGGAAGTCCACCCATGAGCCGGGAATCGTTCAACGAAGCTCGGAGCTTGACGAATGACCCAAATCGAAGCCAAAACCAGTGAGCAGTTTTTGAAGTTTTGTTGCTTCCGTATTGCTCAACCGATCGATGTAAGTATTCTACAACTTCTTCGATGTGTATTCGCACTTGATTCATGCTTATAATTGATCTTGGGACCTTAATAGAAACCAACAATGGTATGAGAGCAAGGTTTGAGCATGAATTAATTTATGGCTTAAAATTTGGGCAAATTGATTTTGAGCATGAATTTGTGAAATTGGATGAATGAATATGCTTAAATGTGTGTTGAATTGAAGTTTGATTGGATCAATTTCAAGAAAATTGATTTGGAATAATTTTCCCCAAAAATTTGAGCTTGGCCGAATTATAGTGCCCTAATTAGTCTTGGTGATTTTTTGATTTTTGATCATTGGATGACTTGAATCAATCGGGAATGTTGATTTAATATTGAATGTGGATTCAATTGGATTGAAATCAAAATCGATTTAAAATTCCTTATAATGCCGAGAGTATGAGCATGTGTATTGGGTTTGATTTTTGTCAAAATGTGTTATACACTAATTGATGTTATTAAGCATGATTAGTTATGTTAATTAATGTTTTAGAAATGTTAATTGGGTAATTGATTGTGTAATGCACTTTATGTAATTAAATTGTGAAATTGGGTTTTGTGATTTAATTATTTTGGGCCTATTTTGTGAAATTGGGCTTAAGTGTTGTAATTGGGCTTGTTGGGCTTTGTTGTAC
Source organism: Zanthoxylum bungeanum (assembly GCA_019454045.1). Classification (NCBI taxonomy): domain Eukaryota; kingdom Viridiplantae; phylum Streptophyta; class Magnoliopsida; order Sapindales; family Rutaceae; genus Zanthoxylum; species Zanthoxylum bungeanum. The sequence goes on along the minus strand of SKCR01041307.1, from coordinate 8,903 downwards.
AAAGTTGGGTTTAGGAAAATTGGATTGGATCCAATTGGGCCTAAAACCGCATCCATAAAGCCCAAATGCGACTTAATGAACCTTTAAAGTTTAATTGGGCCTAATGCGCCAAGATTGATTTCTAGGCTTATGGGGTAACTCCCGGATTGGACTTTGGTTATTCGGTTTGACCCGAGTTGACCAAAAGTCCACGCCTTAAGAAATTAATTAAAAGCCCATTGGACTTTAATTAAATTAACGTTGGATGTTAATCGGGATTTGAGACCCGTTGCAATTAAATTTGGAATTCAAGTCGTAAAAGTTCATTATTAAATTGTAGTATTTAATTTGGAATTAAATTCGAATTAGAATTGAATGCATATTAAATTGGATTTAAAGATGTAGTTTAATTTAATTCAAGAATTCGTACTTTGAGTACTTATTCGCAAAAACGAGTTTGACTCGAGCAAAATCAATTCGTTGTTTGAACATTGGATGATCACTAATTATCAGATTAATTAATTTGATTAGATTGATTGATAACATGCTTGTGTGAATACATGGTTGCGATGCATGAATAATGTATATCGGATGGATATTAGATAGGTGAGACAATTTTAGAAATTGTTGTGATAAATTCGATTTATTAATTGGACCTGCGTGTCCAGCCTTATTACCTCTCTATTCTTTGTATTCTCTTCTCACCTATTCCCCTCAATGTAAATGATGTTTCTTTAGAAGTGTAGTGTAACGGGTAGAAGTAAATACTTGTGCTAGCGGGAGAGAGAAATGGAGAGATTTGATCTAGGATCATTGTGTAAAGTATCCATCCGCATATCATTATTATTTTATTATACGCGCTTTATTATGTGTTTAGAATACATGTTTAAGGGTGTATGATGATGAGACCTTAACAAAGATAATAAATTGGTTGCAAATTTGCACTCGAAAAAAAAACCCTCGCAAAATATTAAGCGTTTTTCCTTCCATTGAGTGATTCTCACTCAAGATCCGAGACGGCATTGGTTTGTTGGCCAAAGTCAATGCCTTTGTCTGTCGAAGATGTGTTTGAATCACGAGAGCTTTGTTCCATGTCAGTGTCTTGTCCAAGTTGTGGTTTGTTGGCCAAAGTCAAGACCACTTCTTGTCCATCGACATTGATTACGAAGCTTTCCATGGTCAATGGGTCGCGCTTGACTGGGATCACTAAGTTGTTGTGCCAAAGCCAAGGCTTAGTTGATTCAGAGGAAAAAGGTTAGGTAATACATTAGATGTATTGGCATATATAAGATATATGTTTCGGACTTGGATGTCCCCCTACCAGATCTAGGAATTGGATTGGATCCAATCGATCTTAGAGATCTACCTAGTTAATTATAATACAATTTGTTGGCCAAAGTCAAGATTGCGTGATATTTAACGGGATCCTAGCCCACTAGGAAACACGGTTTCCCGAGTTTTCGACAGAGGGTTAGAGGCTCGCCGAAAATAGTGGGAGGCAAGAATTGAATTTGCAATATTCGTTCAATTACTCGCCATATCGCTCAAACAAACATCATTCGTCAAATAAATTAAATGTTAGTTGGACTAATATTTAAATGTTGTTTTAATAAATAGTTAGACTATATATTCAAACTATTCATTTATAGTTGATTTTATAATTTGATTATACTAATCAATATAATTGATTTTAATCTATTAAATTATAGTTGATTAAATAGTTGGACTATTGTATCATTATAACAAAAAGTACCTAAATCGTTGATTAAATAGTTGGACTATTAAAATCAAGATATAAATGAAAGATTGACATTTAAAACATAATCTTAAGGAAAATGTGTTTAAATGGTTCAATTTTCAAATAAGGAATAAAATTTCAGGATGGTCCTGGAAAAATAATAAGTTATTTTATTGGATGAAATAATATATTATGCCTGAGCCCGAAGTTAAGCAAATAGTAGATCATAATCTTTGGAAGATTTATGTGATGATAACTTAAGTGCTTAATCCATTAAGCTTGTCGCAGTAGACTCCTTAATTTCTGAATCAGAACTAAGGATTAGATCCTTAAAGTATGATAAATAAATTGAAGGATCTTCAAAGAATCTATTATTAGATTTTAGAAGTACTAAAATTGCAATAAATAACTCTTGGAGAGTTAATGACTATTCTCAAGGAGATAAAGTCAAAGTTTACAATTAGGCAAGTATCGCAAGGCGCACCTTACTTCGATATTCTAGAAGGCCAAGGCTTGTGCAAAGGCTTTTGGAATATGAAAAGGGCAAAAGGTGAAATCATTATAATCTTCTGGGAAGATAAATGACATATCCCAAAATGTCTGCTTAATTGTGGCAAACGGGATCGCGGAAGCGTGACTGCCGTTTGAACAAAGCAGACATGAAGGAATTGAAGAATGAGCAAGGCTCTGACTTAAAATATTTTTTTCATAATTATGTTCACTACTAGTATTGAAATTGGATTTTAATACTTAGTGTGGTACATAAATATATACCGATGTTCAGAATCTGCTATGAGCAGGATTAGGAAGCTGTTATAATGTAACTAGTTTGACTAGAAACATTATCTCTATATCAGTGTTTAACCCGCTGCGGGTGAACCTTTATATTCTAGAACACTAAAGTGTTTTATTATTAATGATGATATTGAGATAAACACATTAGATGTGAATGACATAATTTATATTTTGAATATAAATAAATCTCAATATATATTATGACAAATAAAAAGCTCAACTGATTTGATCAGAAGAAACTAATTGTGGCATTGTTGTCTGGGACACAATCAAACAAGACTCTTATTCCACAATTTTGAAGAGTGGGTACTAGGACTGATTTGATTCCAGTCAAATAAAGTCTACGAATCTAGTTTATTGGACAATGTGCCTATAACACTATTTACTTGGTAAAAGTGCAAATGCCACCGATCTGTCAGCCCTAGTTCATAGTGAAGTAAGTGGGCCCATGTCTAGCTAAGCTAGATGTGGATATGAATATTTCGTGACCTTACGCATGTGGCATCGCGTCATGGTTATGTGTTTCTTTTGAAGAACACAAATCGGAAAATTTAAAGTTTCGACACAAAATAGACAAACAGATCGACTAAAGTATTAAACTGTCACAGTAAGACCGTAATGGAAATTACTTAAGCAATAAGTTTCTAATATACTTGAAAGAGTAAAGTATTCTTTCATAAGAGGACTCCTCCCGGAACACGTCTGTTTGACGGTGTGTCAGAACTGACTAATCGAATTATGTTAGACATAATAAGGTTAATCATGAGTCGCTCTGAGCTACCATTTCCTTCAACGGATAAGCTTTAAACAGTGCAGAACTTATTTAGAATAAGGTTCCATATAATCTGTTTGCAGATTTCATATTAGATATGAACGGGAAAGAAACCGAGTTTCACATTCCTTAATATTTGGGTATGATAGGCATATGTTTGGATGATACCAAACTAGAACCCAAATTTGATAAGTGCCAATTATAGGTTATCCTAGCGATACCATAAGTATTGTACTTATACATCTCACCAGAGAACAATTGGATTGTTGCTCACCATACGGTTTTCCTAAGAGGAATACCGATTTGCAGTGGTAAGTGGGAGGATAGTAAAACTCGATGAAAAATGGAGTAATACTGTCCAAGGCACCGAATCTTAAATGGAACACAAATAGTTCATCAAGGATGAAACTAAACTATTAATCTTCGAATACACAAGAACCACGTAAGTCGGAGAGACTCAGAAAACAACCTGGGGTATGGGTTTCTGATCTCACCTCATAAAGATGTCTATCTTATTGAGGTATACCAACTGACTACGTATGAGGAAATGATACAAGGTATCGACTCCCTATTATGGCAAAGTGTCATGAGTCTGAAATGTATTCCATGTATATCAACAAGTTTGGATACTAGTTGATGTACCGCAAGGCATTGTGCCTATTGGTACTATAAGTCTTCAAGGAAGACATACATGGAAGGCAACATACCAACGTATAAAGCTAGGCTTTTAGCGGAAAGGTATCGTTATCAACATTGTGTTGATTACGATTCAACCTTTTACCTGTTGCCACGATAAATCCATTTGGATAATGCTTGCTAAAGCTACGTGTTTCATTTATGAAATATGACAGCTTTACGGGAAAATCGCTTTCCTGAAAAGGAAACCTTTTGGAGGATGTTTACAACATCCTGGCGGTTTTGTGGTACCAAACTAGCAAACAAGGTTTGCAGGTTATTGGATCTATATTTGGATTGAAGCAAGCATAGGTTCTAGGAATTATCGTTTTGATGTAATCATAATGGTTTATCATTTATTTTAAAACGAAATGATTTTTGTGTATATATAAAAGGTTAGTGGGAGTGCACTGACAGTGGCTGTCTAATAAATAATGATAATATATGTCATTTCTTGGAAATGATATTCCCATAAAATAATTATCGGCGAAAGCTTGACTTTCAGAAAACTCTCCGAGAACTCGTACATTGTAAAATGTACGCGACCTGGTGTCTCATACGCTTTGCGCATATGAATTCACAAACAGGGCAATCCGAGTGATAGTCACTGGATTGATGTTAAGAACATCCGTTAATGTCTTAGAGAACTGAGGATGCTGTCTTAATCTATGGAGATGGAGAACTTGAAGTGACTAGGATCACTGTAGCAAGTTTCCTAACCGATAAAACGACTTTAAGTCGAAAACGGTACTATAAAGTTTGAATAACGGAACAATGAGCTGGAAATCTTCCAAGCAAGATACTGTTACCGAATAAACAATAAATGCGGGTTATTGCTACAGCTGAGGTGGCAATAGAAGCCTTCTGGGTCGATAATAAATCTAATTAGATTAGATATAATTATGTTAGCAGTTAAGCTAGGCTTAAGCACAAGCTAAAGAATTAATGGTCTCATCAACAATCCAGATATATACTTCGAAATTCATCTGATTTGTTCGGATCATACATCGTGGCGATGTGATGATCGAATAAATCACATCAGATAATAGTCATACAAAACCGCTGACGAAAGCTTTTCTCTCAGCAGTTTGAGCCAACCGTACATAGTTCGGGTGTCAAGCACTCGAGTGACTGGCTATAGGCCAAGTGGGAGATTGTTGGACAATTATGACCCATAGCGTCACTATTTGTACAGATCATGGTGTTGTTGTATAAATTAACTATGTGACAAATGAGATTGCACTCTTATCATTTGTGATTAGATCACCTAGATGTATAAATGATGAGAGGTCCCTATGATTTGTTCCTGGACAGAGAATGATATGAGACAATATCAGTCCACGAAGGATAAATCATTAAATATCCCTAGTCAGAGTATTATCGAGATTGGACATCGATAAATACGTAAAAGAGTAGTATTACACTTGTGCGCGTTGTGAGGGCACAAACGGCATAGTTCTTATGTATTTGGGTATAGGATATTCATGCAAGTGTAATAGGAGGTTGTGTTTTACCGATGGTACGGGAAACAACTTCGCTCTGGATAAGACCCCCTCGTAATTCCATTGGTAGTATGACTATGTGTCTATGGAAGTCCGAAATCAGGGTAGGTGTATTTGGTCTTAACCTGAGACTTGCACCGCTAATACATACGACAATCAATATACTTTGGTTGATGTCGTCCAGGGCTTTTACCAGTTTCTATGTACGCCGATTCTTGGTATATCAATAATCGTAGTGTGTTTGGTGTGATGTCAAGATGGAAGTGTCACTCCAGTCATATAGAGATGATGGTCACGTAGGATACGGGACTGGTTCTCTTTAGTGCTGCAGCCATCGGGATAATATGAATTGTCATAGTTATCCGATTTAGAGACTAGTTACCAGAGATCCGACATGTGCTTCGTACGGGGCAGACACAATTCAAGCCCCAGGCCTAGCACGTGATCATCCGATACTGGACAGAAATACGCAATACTACAGTATACTACGCTTGATACAGATCCTTTATTCCTGTAAGGATATTTCCGGAGAATTGGGGAGGCATGGCGCTTTGCTAGAGGCCAACCTTGTCTTGTAATTCGGTATAAACGTAGTACGAGGTACTTACGTGTTCGGATAGTCCGACGACCGAATTTACTGCCAACATATCCAGGGATCTCATGGGTCGCTTCCCAAAGATTCACACCGATGACGTATAACTCGCACTCTAAATTAATCTGTGATTAATTAGAAGAGAGAGAAAATTAATCTGGGATTAATAGCGGAGATATTTTAGCTGGGATAAAATATCATTAAAGAGAGATAACGGTTAATTTGGAATTAATCGAGAAATTATTATATTTGATATATTAAACGAAATTGGATTTCGACACGGAATTAAAATTAGATTTTAATTCGGGCGAACGAATTAATTTAGAATTAATTCGTTAGCGACGTGAATAGTGACTTCGCTAGGCGTAATCATTTAATTACGACGTAACAGAAAATTCGTTAATTTGGAATTAGCGAACCCGAGCCCGAGATTATTTGCTAGCGCATTTGCTTTTCGAAATCGAGTGCGGCACGTCAAATCAAGCATCAAATCGCTATTCGTATCAAGCGTCAAATCACTTGTCACTTTGAGTGATGTGACTTGACAAGTTGTGATTGATGTGATTAAGTGATTGAATGATGTGAGTGGTTAGGCTTTAATGGTTTGACTTTAAAAGCCAAATTCACATGAAATGCGTGTGAAATTGAAATGAGTGTATTTAATACACAAATTTGGTAACACATCAAACATTCTCTCTTCCTCTCATCTCTTTCATCATTCACGCCCAAGGGGTAAATAGCTTACTGGTTTGTAGCCAAAACCGTGAGCAATGGGGAGCTTGGAGTGGGATTTTATGGCAAAATCTCAATTGCTAGCGCACTTACGAGACATGCAAAGGTGATAGGGAAGTCCACCCGTGAACCGGGAATTGTTCGACGAAGCTCGGAGCTTGACGAAGGACCCAAATCGAAGCCAAAACCAGTGAGCAGTTTTTGAAGTTTTGTTACTTCCGCGTTGCTCAACCGATCGATGTAAGTATTCTGAAACTTCTTCGATGTGTATTCGCACTTGATTCATTCTTATAATTGATCTTGGGACCTTAATAGAAACCAACACTCGCTACATTTTATAAACTCATTTACAACCAATATGTTTAACTCCTTCAGGAAGTTCAACTATGTCCCAGACTTGATTGTCATGCATAGAATCCATTTCGGATTTCATCACTTCCTACCGTTTTGCCAAATTGATATCCAATATCGACTCTTTATACGTAGTCGGATCCATTTCCTCCAAGAGTATAACATCAAGGCTCACATCAAACGTTAAAAATAGTCTCTCAAGAGGCCTTGATATTCTATTCGACTTATGTAGAACCTATTTTATAGATCCTTAACCTAATTGGATCTCAGGTTCCATCTCAGGTTCTTTAATGTTGGGATCAAACTCACTGAGTTCAATATTTCTACAATTTTCACTTTCTCTCAAAAAAAATTTTTCAAGAAAAGTGGCAAAACGAGTAACAAATATATTTCGTTGCTCAGAATCGTAGAATTGATATCCCAAATAATTTTCAGGATATCCAACAAACCTATATTTATACCCCATGGGTGCTAGTTTATCCCGTTGTGCAACTCTAACGTATGCAAGACAACCCTAAATCTTTAAATATCTAAGATTTAGATTCCTACCGAGCCATATCTGATATGGGGTCGTAGAAACAGATTTCAATGGAACTCTGTTAAGTATGTGGGCAACATTAAGTAAAATGTAACCCCAAAGGTAATATGGAAGATCTATATAGCTCATCATAGATCGTACCATATCCTAATAAAGTATGATTTCTCCGCTTAGACACATCATTGTGCTGATGAGTTCTTGGTAGGCTATATTTGGCGAGAATCTCATTCTCCCTTAAATAACTTCTGAATTCGTCGCTCATGATCGAAGGCACTTGATGAATTTCTCGATTTATTTTTCTACCTCGTTTCAGAATATTTTGAATTTTTCAAATGTTTTTGATTTATGTCTCATCAAATTGACATATCCATATCTTGACTTATCATCCGTGAAAGTCACGAAGTATGTTGAACCATCATGAGCAGCATGATTTAATGGACCACACACATCATTATGTATTAGCTCCAATAAATCTTCAGCACGGTGTTCAACACCAAGAAATTGGGCCTTTTGTCATTTTTCTTTGGATACATGACTCACAAATTAGATAAGGATATAAGGTAAGATCTTCAATCAAACCATCATTAACCAATTTTGATAGACTTCTAACACCTATGTGGCCAAATCTCATATGTCATAATTTAGTATTATTTAATTCTAATCATTTACTTATATTTTCCTCTTCATTGAAGACATCTCGATATGTTTCCAAAACATAGTGACCGTTAGATAAAGAACATTCACATATCAAATAGTTGTATTTATCATATAAATATAAAGCACCATCTTTAATGTTTATTTTATATCTCTCTTTATCCAATATCGGTAATGTATTATCTATCTGATATGAGAGGGTACATAATAACAGTCATTTAAAAATAATTTACATCTATTAGGGAGATCTAAAACAATCGTTCCTATGATCTTGACATCCAATACCTCGGCATTCCCAACTTTAAGTTGGATCTACCTTTTTTTTAGCCTTCTTTTAACCCTCAAGACCTGGATGGAGTTGGAAATATTAGTGGGACTATCGGTGTCTAACACCCATCCACTATTTACATCTAAGGCTAATGAGATGTCAATAATAGGAAAAATATAAAACGTATCTGAGGGTCATGTCTTTCCTTTCAACTCTGGGAAATATTTCTTCCAATGTCCAAAATTCTTATAATGTAGACATGCATCACGAGCTACATGCAGTCTTGCACCTTTATGCTTCTTGGAAT